>JAEIFV010000655.1:0-181369 GCA_018904265.1 Lordiphosa collinella
AGAAAATAATAGTTGTTATTATTAAGGAATAAAAAATTAAATTGCTTTAATATCTAACACATAAAAATCTTCATTTGTGCCAAAATTGACTTATTTCTATAGTGAATTGTGAGGTCGATAAAATTGTAGTGCAGACGGAATCTATATTTCAGATATTTCAAGAGGTTAAGCTGAAAGGGGTGACCAAGTGTTTTTAGTCTCCTTTTACCAAGTGCTGGGCAGAGGCATGATGAAGTGTTTGATGCGGTGATACCGAGCGATCTGCCTTATGGATCAATGGTATTTCAAAAGCATTAACATGTCCCGTAGATTTTCTTGACTATCTGAGAAAAATGAATATGTGTACTTCTTTGATCATAAGCGTGCAAAGACATTTGGCGGCCTCCTGGATGCACCAGTTCCGTTTGGTACTCATTGGTACGCATTTGCCATAATAGATATTTTAACGTCAAAAAGTTTTGAATGAATAAGCCATGGGACGTAAGTTCGATGTTCCTACTCACTTGAAAACTCTTCCATCTTTTACGGACTTACACTCAGGCCGAAGAAAGTGTCCCAAGAGCGGGTCTCATGTGGTCTTATAAGACTTATGGAAAACTTTCGCCATATACCAACCATATAAAATAATTTAATATTTCAATTGATTTTATACCATTGCAGAGGATATTATAAAATTGTCCGATGTTTATGTACCAAAGGTACATAGAGTATAATAAGTTTGTGCAAAAGTATGTAACAGCCAGAAGGAAGCATCTCTGACCCCATAAAGATATATATTCTTGATCAGCATCAACAGCCGAGTCGATATAGCCATGTCCGTCCCTCTGTCCGTCCGTATGAACGCACAGATCTCAGAGATGGTGAAAGAGATAGAGGTTTGAGCATGTATGGGACTTATGCTTCTTATACTTGCAGGCAGATCAAGTTTATTTTCAATTTTTGCCACGCCCCCTCCCGCCCTCGCAAATTGGAAAAAACGTCATATCTCCCACAGTTTTATAGATAGAAGGTTCGTTCCTTCTGGACATATTTAGTAATCAGGATTATTTATCGATCCGCCAAAGAAATGGTAAAGATCGGATGAACGGTAGTAAAGATATGAGCAAACGAAAATTCAATATATCTGGGCTGCTCCTGCAGTAGCAAAACACATACATATGTATGTAGATGTATGTATATGAGCAACGACTGCACAGCAAAGTGATAGCCAACAATATTTTAGGACAAATTTTTATTTAACGATTCATATTGGATCGTTGTGGGTGTGATGACCCCGCCCCGCCAAAAATTCCACCTTTTAAATGAATTAAACCTGCAAATATATTGTCTAAGTAATTCCAACAACGAAATCCTATACAAAAACCTCACAGCTATGGCTACTCATTAGATCCAATTGGATTTTGCAGCTAACTGGGACGCTCTCATTTTTCCCCTTTCCCCTTTCCCACATACACAATATTAGTAATTAAGATGGTCGCGGGACAAATATATGCCCGATACCCATCTGACTACTAAGACGAGGATTGTTTAAATTGCAAATAATATAAAAATAGTCTAGTTCTTTAATTCTAACATAATATCAAGCAATCACAATGATGTTAAGTCATTCTGGTCACTCCGAGTCCCGCGAAGTTTTCGATTACGCCATTCAGCTCTGGCAAATGCAAAGGTTTTTTTTTTGCGGCGCGTGCCAATCCTCTCTCTCTCACTCTCTCTCCTAATTATACTCTGTACCAAAGGTACATAGAGTATAATAAGTTTGTGCAAAAGTATCTACACCTTAAATGATAAGTATTTAAGCAACTCAAGTCGACTCGTAGGTCTTTATTCATATATCGACCGTTGCTATTGCAATGGCATCCTTGTGGTGTTCCCTGGATACCGATTTTTATATAATATAGTCGGGAGCAAATGCGAGCGGCGAACCCAACTTGGTACAGAGTATAATATAGTCGGGCTTGACCAACTTTCTTCCTTGTGCTACTATTTTTTTACCCTGTTCCCATTGACAATCTGCAAGTTGTGCAAAAGTATGTAGCAGGTAGAAGGAATTTGCGACCCTAAAGTATATATATTCTTGATCAGCATAAACAGCCGAGTCGATTTAGCCATGTCCGTCCGACTGTCCGTCCGTCTGTCCGTATGAACGCGTCGATCTCAGAGACAATAAGAGCTAGAGCCACAAACTTTTGCATGTAGGTAGGTGTGTATGCCCGTTCCAAATCGAGTTTGTTTAGATTTGGAAAATTCCTCCCCACCTCCCCCTTTAAGCGCAAGAAACTGTCAGAGCCACAATCTTTAAGATAGTCCTTCTAAACTTTATATATACCAAGTAAGGCCCAAACTTTATATATATCAAGTAAGGCCAATATCTATCTATTCTGAATAGATCAATAAGATCGGACAAAAAACACCAAAGTTATAAACGAATCAATTTTGCTTGTGGGAGAGGGGGGCCCTTGCATTGTCAGTTATCGCGTTTGCGCGAGCGTGTGTACGTATGATAGACTGTGTGTGTATGTGTGAGTGTGTGTATATGTGTAAGGAAAACACAGAAGTCAAAGGAAACAGGGTATTTTGTAGTCGGGGGCACTCGACTACAGCTCCCACTTGTTTTTTTACACTAAACTACAATTTTACGATTTTACGATTTTAAACAGCAAGTCTCAATTCAAACTACGGGACCTTTTATATCTTTGCAGAGGGTATAATCAACAGCCGATTCGATATAGACATGTCTGTCTGTAAGAACACCTAGATCTCAGAGATTAGAAAGCTAAAGCCACCAAATTTTGTATGTGGACTTATATTGTCCCTACGCAGATCAAGTTTATTTCAAATTTTGGCCAAGCCCCCTCCCGCCTCCACAATAAAAAATTTTGAATAACTCCAACAATTTTAAACATATCAAGCTCATACTGCATTTTGCAGTGTAGCGAATGTGCCCAATATCTACAATCTGTGAATGTTTCATAATGATCGGATAATAAATGGCAGAGTTATAGAGGTTATAATAAACGTTGCAAACTTTTTGGCGCTAAATGCACTTTTCGCTCACATAATGTTGAAATGGTGATATTAATGTAAATGCTCTGTTAATTAACATAGGCAAAGGCTTTTAAGCACTAATTGCCCTGAGTATCTAAGTCGGGCAGGACCGACTTTAACTTACGCTCGTTTTTTCTTAACATCAAGGATAGAGCAATAACAATTTGCATTATAATTGTTTTCTTGTTCTAGTTGGAAGTAGTGATAGCACTTTTGGAGGGGAAACTTAATTTAGTGACCAATGACTTAATCTATAATCTTAAAGTCTTATGTCATTGGAATATTAATTAAAAAAATAGGGAAAAGTTAACTTCGGCTCGGCCGAAGTATTGTACACCCTTGCAGCTTCCATTGAAAAGAAAAAAGTTTTCAAACTAGGAATACTTTTTGGACCTTACTTTTCTATGGGATCTATACTATATAGATGTGTGATTTCGACCAAACTTGGAATCATGGAAAAGCATAATACACTGTTAATTACGAAATTTGGAGGCGATCCCCATTTAAAGCAAAAAGTTTTCTCACTAGAACTCTCCTTTTTCGACCGATCATTCAGACTGCAGCTATTGCTATGGTCATACGATATTAATAAAACTTTGTAGAAAAGTGTTAAATTATATAAAATAAGAATATGCCAATGATAAGGACGGTTTCATTAAAAACAAAAAAGTTTTTCCTCACTAAGACTAGTTTTTCGACCGATCGTTCATACTGCAGCTATATGCTATAGCCATCCGATCTCGACCAAACTTTAAAGAATTATTGTGTAAAAGGATATAAAGCATAGTGTATGCCAGTGATAAGGACGATTTCAATAAAAACAAAAAGTTTTTCTCACTAAGACTAGTTTTTCGACCGATCGTTCTATTGCAGCTAAATGCCTAGTCATCCGATCCGGCAGGTTATGACAAATGTGCAGCCTATTTTGCCACAAAACTTCGTGCAAAGTTTAGTGAGGAAAGCTTTAAAACTGACGGAGGAGATAGCATAGAAACAGACAGACGGACAGACGGACGGACGGACAGACGGACAAGGCTAAATGAACTCAGCTCGTCATGCTGATCAAAAATATATATATACTTTATGTGGTCGGAGATACTTCCTTCAATGCGTTACAAACATACGCACAATTTAATAATACCTCTGCAAGGGTGTAAAAACTAAAAAGAAAAATTTCTATGGCATCTAGAAGAAGTGACCTTCCGATTTATGCGGTTCCGACATATGTGCAGTGTGCAGCTAAAAGATGAGACTGTGCAAAATTTCAGCTCAGATAGCTTCAAAACTGGGGACTAGTTTGCGTAAAAACAGACAGACGGACAGGCGAAGGACAAAGCCCAATCGACTCATGCTGATCAAGAATATATATGCATTGTGTGGTCGGAGATGATTCCTTCTATGCGTTCCAAACTTCTGGGCAAAACTATAATACACTTTTCATGTATAAAAACAGAAAAAGCATGTAAAGGGGTGTAGTTATGTCCCGACTCCAAAATACCCTGTTCCCTTGATTACCTATGTTTTCAATCATTTTATACAAGTGCGCTAGAGCCAGATTAGAATTGTGTAAAAGTGTACGAGTATCAAATAAGTAAGGTCAGAAAAGTAGTCTAATTTAGAAAAACCAACTGCTTGGGTATACAAACTTCGGCCGAGCCGAAGTTAACTTTTCCTCTATTTCTTAAGTTTGCAATTTTAGTAGTCGAGTTCGCTCAAACTTCAATTTAGTCCGATTTTTTTCCCAGTGCATAAATAAAGTTGATTTGAATTAGGATATATATCATTAAAATGGTTTGTATGAAGTCCTAAAAACGTTTCCAAAAAGAATTTGATGATCTAAAGTTAATAGACAGAATGTTAATGTTGCTCACATGATTTTTATTTATTCTCAAATTCCTTTATTTTTTGGCATCGTGTAGTTTTCACGGGGGCATGAAATAACGCCAGGTGAAATAAGGCCCGCGGGCCTTATTTCACTCAAAGGTGAAATAACGCCACTTTAAAAAGTGAAATAAAGCCCGCGGGCCTTTCGGAAGTAAGAGCCCGCGGGCTTTGCCACTTTCGAAGTGAAATAACACCCGCGGGCTTTATTTCACTTTCAAAAGTGAAATAATGCCACGAATGAGTGCTTTTGAGAGTGAAATAACACCCGCGGGCATTGTTTCTCATTTATTGGTGGCATTATTTCTCCTTTGTGACTATAAGGAATATATTAATGAACTGAACGAGAGCGTAAGACGGACGGACAGGGCGATATCTCCTTTTCAAAAGTGAAAAAAAGCCAAGCGGGAGTTATTTCACTTTTGTAATTAAGAAGAAAATGATAAGTAAACAGGTTTTTTTAAGGAAAAGGAAAAAAGATGACTAAAACAAAGAGCGAAACAGTTTCATTCGTCTAGGTGACAGATGACTAAACATCCTTATATCGAATATCTTCCATCAATTTATAAAGCCCGGCACTTTCGAAAGTTGGTTTTAAATCTCTAACTAGAATTCCTTTTACAATTTTCTCCTTCGTCCTTTGTTATTTTTTTGAGGGAAAGAAAAAAATGTATAGCCTTCAATTAAGTTTGCCACACTAAGGTCATCTGGTCACTTTACCAACAAAAATTTTCTGGATAGGTGTAAAGTGGGTAAATAAAAATTGTTTTGGGTTTGTAGTTAGTACAATATGATTATACTAAAAAATAAATAAAAAAAATGTTATTGGTTTTATTCTATTTTTATCTATTATTGATATTATTTGTATAAATGGTAACGTGTTTATGTTTGTATTTAGGTTAATAGTGGAAGCGGGGCCAAAATTATATGATTTGGAATAATGTGTTTTAAAAAATATATTAAATAAAAAAATACAATTTAAGAAAAAATGGTATTGCAGACTTTCGTTCACAGAATTCATTTTCGCTATAACGGATTTTTTCTCTGTGCTATGAAGATCAGTGGGAGGTCGATGCATCTTAAGAAATCAGCGGATCTTTAATTAATTAGTTACTTTTTATGACAGTCCAAATTCTATGAGTTTTTAGAAAAAAAGTAATATAACACCGTGGGCGTTATTTCACTATTAGAGTGAAATAACACCCGCGGGCGTTATTTCACTCCTGAAAGTGAAATAAAGCCCGCGGGATTTATTTCCGACTAGTGGCATAGGAATCGGTTTTACCACTCGTACGTTTGGCATATTTTACAAATGCATTTGACATAAATTTTAAAAGGCTTAAGTGCCCGCCAAGCCTTTGGCCGCTCCTCTCCACTCTTGATAAGAAGATGCCGCCGACACCACCACCGACGTGGCCATGTGGTAAGTGGGTAAGTGGATGTGGATATGAACGGGTGGGTCGTTAAATCTTGGCCAGAGTGTAGACATAAAATAGGGCAATTACAGCAAAGATCATAAATTATGCAAAGCCCGGGCAACAAGTGAGCGCTAAGCCCGTAGGAGCCGGGCCAGATAGCATTCCCTGTCTGACAATCATCACTCACTTTCAGCACTGCGAGACACAACGCGAATTGAAATAAGTGCAGTTCTCACTTCTGTTTGCCATTTTTACATGTGAAAAGCAAAGTACTCAGAGCATGTCGTTTATCAACTGTCAGTGTGGAAATGCATTTCCTTCGGCTCCTTCTGTTGAAGTGACATGCAAATCGGTTTTACCCAGGCATTAAGTGTGTGCGATTTTCTTTCAACAAGACAATTTAACAGAAAAATTCATGCTTGACAGCTGCTTGCCAATGCGTACGAGGCGAAGGCAGGCAGGCAGGCAGGAAGAAAGGAAACGCAATTGTAGTTATGAATAAATATAGATAGGAGCTTGACTCGCTCCTCCACTTCAAAGGGTGCCATTTGCACGGCCCACGCTTCACACTCTCAAGCTGGCTCGAGTTGAGCACTTTTTCCTAGGCCCACACTTTGGCGTGTGGTGAGGCGTGTTATCGTTGGATTTGCATGCTTGCACAAGCCATAAATGTCAATTGGTATGGCAAAACGGAAGCTCGGTGTGCACTTATGTACCTACAGCGACTTGTGGTTGAACGAGGGGAAACACGTTAATGGTGAGGAAATGAAAAGCGGCGCAGGTGGTGCCATAATTATAGATGGATATCGCTTCATTTGAGCGATAAGCAGATGATGCATTAAGAGTACATAAAATGATTTAACCTCAAGTGCTGTCGAATGTTGAGGAAGTGTGAGTCAGGCAAAAAGGGCATATTAGGTGTGAGAAAATGTATTTAGCAAGCAGAAGGATGCATTTAGGACATTAAGACTTAAAACAAATTCGTGATTCGCATCAATGCCTAACCAATCTAGCCATGTTCGAGTGCTAACATATGCTAACAAGGCGGCGAAAAGAGCAACAACATCACCACTTATCACATCCATTAGTATAAATAGAACTGATATTAATTGATATATAAATCAAAGACAGACTCCTAACAAGAACCGCTTTGTACATTTTTTTTGGGATAAATACTGGATTAGCAAGAAACTAATGTCCTTAATTTCTAGGATATTCAAAGAGGATTTTATCATACAAGCTTGTGATGTGTATGAGATGATGCTTACAGAAGTCGCTTGCTTCAAAGTTTAAAGGTATAATACCGGGCTTTTTATACTCTGTACCAGAGGAACACAGAGTATATTAAGTTTGTGTCCGTCTGACCGTCCGACTGTCTGTCTGTCTGTCTGTCTGTCTGTCTGTCCGTCTGTCCGTATGAACAATCAGATCTCAGAGATGGTAAGAGATAGAGGTTTGACATGTATGGAACATATGTTTCTTATACTTGCAGGCAGACCAAGTTTATTTTCAATTTTAGCCGCGTCCCCTTCCGCCCCTGCAATATCGAAAAAACGCCATGTCTCCCACAGTTTTATAGATAGAAGGTTCAAAGCTTCTGGACATATTTAGCATTCGGGATTCTTTATCGATCCGCTGAAGGAATTTTGAAGATCGTATGAACGATATTCGAGTTATAAGGAAAACAAACAATTATGGGCAGCACCGGTCGCAACGGTGATGGGCAGCACTTCACAGCTACAGAGTACGTTATATTCGGGCTTGACCGACTATCTTTCTTGTTAAAAAAGTTGATGTGGTGCAACTGTATGCTAGTCGTCCTGCGTCGAAGTTTAATGAATGTGTCCAAATATTTAATATTTAATGTGAAGATAATTACCAGGGAATAAAACCGTAAGAAAAAGCTTCGGCTTCGGTTACGGTTACGGTCATTAAAATCAAATTGTTTCGGTTACGGTTTGGGTTTGGGTTATGGTTATCTCCTTTTATTTAGGTCCGGTAACGATTCGGTTACAAAATAATCATTTCTGTTACCTGTTTCAAACCGGTTAAATATACATTTTAGTTTTAAAAGAAAATAACAAATGATTTGATCTTAGTATCATAAATGCGTTTAAAGTTTTTGCGTCCAATTTTTTTCGTTAACGATTTATTATAAAAACACAAGAAAATAGTCCCTCGACACTTAATTGTGTACAAAGAACTGTTAGTACTACTTTCGATAACTCATAAAGTTGTGGGTATTTAAGAAAATTTTCTTCCCTCTATTTAAGTCTAGAAGTCGGTCCGAGAACTCAAACTTTTGTTGGCATTTGTAAAGATCTACATGAAGGGTTTTGTTGGGGAAGGGTTTTGGCCGATGGGTTAGGCTATGTAGTAGTTATAGATCGTTAGATTTTGCAATAGGTGTAAGCTAGTGTGGATAAGCAAATAAATTGGAAGCAGTGTAGAGAAAAGGGTATTTCGGATAAGGGGAAACGGAAACTTAGGAAGGGGAGCATATCGCTATCCTCCTCTTTAAGATCGTAGGTCAGATCGGGAAACAGGGAGGCGGCAGATTGATGAATATGCGTCTTTATCCCACCTGCGGTCATATAGGGCTCTGGCCTTGGCCTTGAATGCGGGCGATGAACCCAGAACACGAGACTGAGATTCGTAGCGGAATTTGGGACAGTGGAACACGGTGAAATCAAAATTGAGAATTAGGCTAGTCAGAAAATCCTAGGCAAGTTAAAGTCGGTCCTGCCCGACTTCGATTAATCAATTAGTGTTTAAAAATCTTTCCCTATGTTAATTAACAGAGCATTAACATTAATGTGACCATTTCAACATTATGTGAGCAAAAAGTGCATGTAGCGCCAAAAAGCTTGCAACGTTTTTATAAACTTTATAACTCTGCCATTTATTATCCGATCTTTATGAAACTTTCAGAGATTGTAGATATTGATCTGCGTAGGGACAATAGGAGTCTACATGTAAAATTTGGTGGCTCTAGCTCTTCTAGGTGTTCATACAGACAGACGGACATGGCTATATCGACTCGGCTTTTGATGCTGATCAAGAATATATATATACTTTATGGGGTCGGAGATGCTTCCTTCTGCCTGTTACATACGTTTGCACGACGACGCTGGTGTCTGTGAGTGCAGTCTTTCGAGGTCCCGAGTTTGAGTCACAATAAAGGTAAGTAAAAATCAATTTGAAACAAGTAAGGGAGCTGTAGTCGAGTGCCCCGACTACAAAATTCCCTGTTCCCTTGATTTCGTGTGTTTTCCTTTACATACAGACTCACCCACACATTCACACAAACGAATGCGCGCATGCGGCCGCGTGCGATAACTGACAATGCAAGCCCCCCCCCTCCTCCCACAAGCAAAATTGATTCGTATTAATATAAAATATATATATAAAGTCTCGAGGGTCTAACTTAAAAATTGTGGCTCTGACAGTTTTTGCGCTTAAAGGGGGGAGGGTGATGAATTATCAAAATCTGAAACAAACTCGATTTGAATCTGGTATTCACCTACCTACAAGCAAAAATTTGTCTCTCTTTTATAGTCTCTGAGATCGACGCGTTCATACGGACAGACGGACGGACAGACTGACATGGCTAAATCGACTCGGCTGTTAATGCTGATAAAGAATATATACTTTATAGGGTCGCAAATCTTTTACCTGCTACATACTTTTGCACAACTTCATGATCCCCCTTTTCCCATTTTTAATGGGAACAGGGTATAAAATATACGAGAGCTAGCTTCGGCTCGACCGAAGTTTGTATACCCTTGCAGTTTGATTTTATAAATAAGACTATTTTTCGAACCTTACTTTTGTATGGTAGCTATACTATATAGATGTCCGATTTCGACCCAACTTAGTGGAATCATGAATAAGCATATCAAACTAACTTTTAAGCTTTTTGAAGGCGATTCCATTTAAATCAAAAAAGTTTTCTCGCAAGAACTTCTTTTTCGTCTGATCATTCTTACTGCACCTCAGTGGCTTATGCAGGATTTTTTCAGGTGGGGTCTTTGAAAATTTTTTTTTTTCGATTATTTCTTTGCTCAGTATTCAAAAACATTGTCCCAAAGAAGATATTGTCATTTTTGTGAAGCAATGATCACAAATTACTTAAAACTTTAAACGCGTTTTTCTCGAAACCATGTTTTTCAAACATGCTCGCACGATAAATCAAGTTTTTCTGAACCGATTTTGATGAAATAAGCACCAAACGAAGTAGAATTACGGCTATCGTGTAAACCTTGATCAATGCCGAAAAAAGTGACAAAATCGCACTTTTTAGTTTAAACATCTTCGAGCTGAACTAAAAGAGAGTGTTTCGTCTGATTTTTTTCTTAAATTCTTCGTTTTGGTATGCTTACAAGAAATTAATTTAGATTTTTAATTATAAAACTCAAGCAATAAGTTTTATTTTATGAGTAATAAAATAAAAAATAGGGGAAAGTTAACTTCGGCTCGGCCGAAGTTTTGTATACCCTTGCAGCTTCCATTGAAAACAAAAAAGTTTTTCTAACTAAGGCTACTTTTTAGACCTTACTTTTCTAGGGGATCTATACTATAAAGATGTCTGATTTCGATTAAACTTGGTGAAATCATGTAAAAGCATAATACACTGTTTATTACGAAATTTGGAGGCAAATTTGGATCAAGAATTTCGTTTTTAGATCGAGAATTTTCACTGTTATCGAACTATTGAGTACAAAAATTCTTGATCCAAGTATAAAATTCTCAATTTTTTTCTCTGAGTGTATATAAAGTATACACTATTATTGGCCGGGCGGAGAGTTTTCTATACGGGGTCTACGAATTTTAATAAGTACTGGAGTTTTTGGCTCCGATATTGACGAGGATCGACTTCTTCTACAGAAACATGTTCGCAGACATTTTGCGAGCTAAAAAATTGCTGCCCAAATAAGCTCTAACAGCCAATCAATAATGGGAAATGTTTTCTTCATCTTATAGCCTATTTCCACTATGATCACATATTTCGATACGTACATATTTTTTCCTGAGCGTTTCCATATGATATGTACATATTTTACAGATTCGTAAACATGTGAATGGCAGCTGACAATTCAAATTTGAGTTATTATGCTCTACATCTTTGCACTTAGTTCTATGGAGCTCAAAACAATAAATGCAGTTGCATTTGGTATGAGACATTATTTTATAATTATTGCTTTAGTACTTTCTCAAATAAAAGTGACAAAAGACAAACAAATTACAAGTTTGATTTTGTTTGCCAAATAAAATTAAAGAAAAAATTCCTAAAAGACTCAACATCAAATAAAATAAAACAATATACTAGCTTTTATGCTTTTCTTAACATTTTCTTTTATAGTTTGAACATATTAGACTAAAATTCTGTAGTGGCATTCTACATGCGCTCCTTAATCTCCAAGCGAGCAGTTGCTTGTCGGTCAAGTACCTCCATCTACTCTGTTGTGGCCCTTAAGATGATCACCTCAATGCAATGAGGCCAGGAAGCCTCACGAGTCACTTAACCTCAACACACTGTTAAAATGAAAAAAGGATGATTCCTGCATCGGCCAGACTTTACGGCTCTCATTTTGCTAACAGTCTGAACACCTTGCGTTTTAGTAGTTCAGACCTGTATAAAAAATCTATTATCTCGTATTTGTTTTATTTTTTTTTTTTAACTAATTTTTCAAAATGTTAAGTGATTTGAATGAGCTAGCGAATAAATTCATTGAACGTTGCGTAATTTAGCAACAGCATTTGCATTTACTATTAAATAAGTTAAGATGATCACCTCAAAGAACCACATTTGAACCTACAGACTAAAGCTATAGTTTTAATTCTGTTTTTCCAAGTTTGGGTGAAATGAAGTTAATGAACCCAAGTTACTGATCTGAAAAAAAAATATAACTACTGAGACAAAAATGGCGACATCCTTCTTCGTGTCTCTGACTGCTTCAAATCCTTCAAAACACTGATTTTATACGATCAGCCTACGAATAATAAAAATCAGCGACTGGTTAGAAACATCCGGACAAATTTTATAAAAATTTTATAATGAAACATCTGGGGATAAAAAAGTAGGTAATTTTAATATTTTTCATTGGTAAATAAGCCAATGTCAGTAGCTGTTTTGATCCATAAGCCTTTTCATTCAAAGCCAAAGATCTGCACTTTTGATTCCAAAGTTTTCCACTTTTTATTTCAAAATGATTCTTTCTACTTACCTCTGCTGGGGTTTAAACTCGGGACCTTTGGACTTGACACGACTGGAATGACGTTTTAGGCAACTGCGCCACTGCGAATGAATGTTTGTGCACCCCTAGTGAGTTAAATAAAGCAACTCAATCTAGCATTTGCCTAAATTTCAAATTCTTAGCTTGAATTACTTCTGAAATATGGCTCTGAACAATTGTTGTCACAGTAATATTGGCACAACAAAAACCTTATTTTAAATCCTTAAATAACTAAAATAAAGTTTGATTTCCAACTTCCCTTTTTAGTCCTTACTCTCTTGTCTCTCCACCATTTATGTATATAAGTACAATAGAAATTAAGACATTGCTTCCCCCACCCATTCCTTGCAATGATATGTAAATTTATTTACTCACCTCCAACTGCTGGTGCTTCTTGCATCCTTTGCTTTTCTATCAACTGATTTAAATGCTAAAGTGCACGATTATCATTTCGATTTTGTGTAAATAGCCCATGAATTATTCATAGGCACTTACTTATGCGCCATCAAAGTGACTTAGCGGCGGCTGTCATTGCCAATATGACAAAATGATGAAGTCGGCTTATTGGGTTTAAGTCGAAAATACAATATTTGTCGCCCACATTAACACCAGTCGTTTAGATATTATAGTTTGATAAGGCCAACTTCTCGAATTAAAGTAATTTCCTTCTGTTGTTCAACTTTTCCCCACACACAAAGTATCCGAAGTTGTGACAATTGTTATTGCAGCACACACACTCGCACACAGAGCGAGAGAAAGAGAGAGAGACAGATAAACACACAAATTACTGTCGATTTCATTTCACGCCTTGAGCAAGAAAACTTTACTATGTCGCGGAGACAAAATCTGCGCCATTGTCAACGACAAGGAGAATGTCTGGAATCAAAGAAGGAGTCCTTGTCTGAAATTCGATAAGACGACAAGACAGCGTTAAAACCTGGAAGCAATTTGCGCATAAACATTTCAAGACGATAAAATTTGCAGTTTTGTTTATTTTTCTGACAGATGCTGAGAAAAGAAAAACAGAAAGCGAGACAGAAAGCCTTGAGCAGCGAAAAGCTTTGAAATCGTGTTTTTGGAATTAGTTTTTGATTTGTTTCTGTGGCTGGGAAATGCTTAAGACAGGTGATTTTAACGAAAGTAAAAATGATTCGCAATTTCTAATTGATTTTATACGGAATATTTTCACTGTTGTTGAAGATCTTGAGTCATGATCTTGTGCTTAGTTACTACTAAAGATTGAGCTTAAACTCTAAGCAAATCTCGTCTTTGCAGAAGTTTTAATCTTAGCTATTAAATAATGATTACTAATCGTAACCGTTAGATATTTTTAAAATAATCAATAAACTACGATTATTTTTGGACTCTATCGATTACCAATTGAATACGATTATAAATAATCAAAAAATAATAAAAATAGTCTAAAATCTTAAAGATTACTTTTGATAATTTCTGATCATTTTTGATTATTTTCTACATTTCCCATAGGAAAAACTTTAGGATTTTTTGCTCTCCTAAATATCCAATTTTTCAGCCAGCTCTATGGAGGTGACAGAGGTGACAGACTCGGCGCTTGTGTAATGAGAACGGGGCTCGAGCCCCACAGGGGGAATGCTAAAATTCTTTTTATACTCTGTACCAGAGGTACACAGAGTATATTAAGTTTGTGCAAAAGTGTCTGTCTGTCCGTCCGTCTGTCCGTATGAACAAACAGATTTCAGAGATGGTAAGAGATAGAGGTTTGACATGTATAAAACATATGTTTATTATACTTGCAGGCAGATCAAGTTTATTTTTAATTTTGGCCACGCCCCCTCCCGTCCCCGCAATATCGAAAAAACGACATAACTCCCACAGTATTATAGATAGAAGGTTCAAAGCTTCTGGACATATTTAGTATTCGGGATTCTTTATCGATCCACTGAAGGAGTTTTAAAGATCGGATGATTGATATGCAAGTTATAAGGAAAACAAACAATTATGGGTTGCACCGGTCGCAACGGTGATGGGCAGCACTTCAAAGGTACAGAGTATGTTA
Organism: Lordiphosa collinella; assembly: GCA_018904265.1. Classification (NCBI taxonomy): domain Eukaryota; kingdom Metazoa; phylum Arthropoda; class Insecta; order Diptera; family Drosophilidae; genus Lordiphosa; species Lordiphosa collinella. The sequence goes on from JAEIFV010000655.1 coordinate 14,622, forward strand.
TAGTCAGGCTTGACTATTATAATCTAAAATAATTGAGGCAACTAAAGTCAGTTTACCGAATACTTTTCCCAAAACTTTTTAAAACGAACACAGTGTTCAATACATCAGCAAAAGTTTGCTCAAACAAACTGATTGGAGTTACTATATGGATATCAGGGATGCAAACCGGTTCTGAACCGAACCGGTTTTGACCCGAACCGAACTGCTTTTTAAAGCCGGTGAACCAAACCACAAACCGAACCGGTTTCCTTTCAGAAATGCTAAACCGAACCGAAAACTACAAAGAAAAACGATTCGGTTCGGTTCTGTTCTCTGACGAAATTTAAGACGTCAATCGCCTTCCTCTTGGCAATGATAGTTTCTTCATTTGAGTATTTTAATCGTTTCCCTAAGATAATTTTGTTACGACATTCCGTTCGACCCTCTGCAAGGAGATCACTGGCAGAACGAATTGATCCTTAGCGTGCAGGATCGATATAAACTTTAAGGATGACTAGGCACAAATCTTTTAGTATACTTGTCATCAATCAGCATTCTTTTCTTGAAAGATGATTTGTCGTCCTCTAGTGGACAACATTTTAAATTTTCTGTAGTTCTTCTAAGCCGTACTTCAATCTTAGCCAAGACAGTTTTTTTTATATAACACTATTAAAAGGGTGTGAAAGATGCATGGTACATTAAGGTGGACCCCATGTATATGGGAAAACATTTTCTGACGCAAATTCTTGCTCTGATAGCCCAAAATCATTCGATTTGATGTAAAACTAAAAATATAAAGTTTCACGCAGATTGATGAATGTTTAGAGGTCGCTCACGAGCCCTAAAGTTGAAAAAAAGCATTTTTCTTATTACTCAGCCATACAACTAGTTGAAGCAACTCTTAAAATATTAAAAAGCTAAATTTTTAAAATTTTTAAATTTAACGTATTCTATGCAATTTAACCTTTCTAAAATAGGGCTTAACATTTTTGTACGAGTAAGATTAATGGTTTTACGAGGGCCGTCCCAGAAGTAGCCGACCTAACTACTAAAACAAAAAATTTATCTTTTTTTTTTTTTCAACATAGGATCCTTTTAGGTCGATACACTTTTCCCAGCGATGTTCAATAGCTTAGATTCCTTTTTATAATAAGAACTGTGAAGCTCTTCAAAATAGGCATTAACCTCGGACTCCACCTCTTCATTGTCTCCAAATCTTTTTCCTCCGAGCCATTTTTTCAAGTTTGGAAATAAGAAATAATCAGAGGGAGCTAAGTCTGGCGAATAAGGGGGCGTGAGGTAGCAATTCAAATTTTAATTCATTAATTTTAGCCATTGCAACGGCAGAGGTGTGAACCGGCGCATTGTCATGATGGAACAGCAAACGCGGCACCCATCTTGCGCATAACTTGTTTATGTTCAATTTTTCGGTCAATATGCGATGTACAGCACTTTTTGAACTTTCAATCGCCGGTCACTCAATACAATTTTGGCCACCATTTCTGAAGTGGTCACCTTATTTGGACGCTCATTACGATGTTCATCTTCGCAGATCAAACGACCTCGCTTAAACTCAGCCACCCATTATTTTATTGTTGTAAACGAAAGAGCAGAATTACGTAAGGTAGAATCCAGCTCCTTTTAATATTGGTTGGACTAAGACCTTTTATATGAAAGTATTGTATCACATAACGATGATCAATTTTGTCCATGTTTGCAAATAACAATAACAAGCGTTATCTATTAAAATCGACCAAAAAAAAAACAGTGCAAGGTAAAGGCACCAAACTTCAAACTTAAGCTTTTAATAGTCGGTACTTCCCCTTTTTAATATTTTTTGTGAACATTTTCCAACACTACTGTGCTAGGTCCGCCATTTCTGGGACGGTCCTCGTATTGCAAATAAAAGGAATCTGTATTAAGATTTTTATACTCTGTACCAAAGGAACACAGACACTCCTAGATACAAACACTCCTAGGCAATCTTCCCAGTTTCACCAAGTTGGTTTCAAAAGTATTTTAGAACTCAGCCTGAAGTTTTGTTTTCAGGCAAAAATATGATAAGGTGAGGTCTTTTAATGCAATGCGTTTAAGTGTAGGCATCTTTTGAAAAAATCGAAAAAACGATTTATCGATAATATCTCGATAACTATTCAACAGATTTTTTTTCATGTCGATTTTCGCCAAAATATCTAAAAAAAATTTTTGGGGGCGACTCGACTTCCATTTTGTCAATCAGTAATTGCGTACCTTTGGTATAGAGATTAATGCCTTTTATAAGCTATAAAACCATTAACATTAGTCGTGCAAAAATGTTTAGTCACGTTTTAGAAAGTTAAGATTTCATGGAAATGATAGCTTAATAACAATATAGATATTTTAAAATTTTAGAGTTGTTTCAACTAGTTTTGTGGCTTATAGCCTTTTTTCACTATAATCACATATTTTGATATTCGATATGTTTCCATATGATGTGTACATTTTCATTTTACTTATTCAACAAATTTTTTGTGGAATTTAGTATTATTTATTTAAAAAAAAATGGAAAATCATTGTAGCCTAGTGGGAAGACTATTTTTTCATACACCGAGGTTGTGGGTTCAAGTCCCCGTGGAGACATATTTTTTTTATTATTTTTTTTTTTAAATGCTTTTAGCATTGTCTATATTTTTTAAAATGCTTCGTGGTCCAAAAATTCTTTGAAGTACATCGGTTAAATTGGCTCAGCCTTTTAATCTACCTAACATATAGGGGACGCTCAGTCGATTGGACACATATATTAAATATGTACATTTTTCTTATGGAAAGAATGTTACATATTTTTTGATATGTGATAAAATGTGAAAATATGTACATATTTGCTATAGTAGAAATAGGCTATTAGTAATAAGAAAATGCGTTTTTTCCAACTTTAGGGCTCGTGATGTCAAATCGAATGGTTTTTTGCTATGAGAGCTAAAAAAAACACTTTTCCAAAAAAAGGCCACCTTAATGGTACATATTCTTTTCAAGGCAAGATTTTCTGTTTTCGAAGGGCATTCCTCAAGAAACTTATAGACGAATCATGCAAATTCAACTTAATAAATTGTGGAAATTCTTCTAAGGATTTTAGAGATATTCAAATGTTTTATAGGAATTAAATTTCCAAAGTGTGCGAAAAGTCACATTACGACAGAAATCACATTTCATAATATGCCTTTATGAACCACTGAACCGAACCGAAACCACTGTTCAGTTAGCTCCAAAAACCTTGTAATGAACCGAACCGGCAGTTCAGAAACAGTGTGAACCACTAAACCGACCCAGTACTTATTTTCGAGTGGTTTGCATCCCTATAGGATATACAAGTCAGATTTTGGGGAAATCAGAATAGGTCTTTAAAACCAAAAAGTTGATTTTTACTATTGACCATTTTGCGACCAAAGGGTCTCTAGGCAGCTAAAAGATAAGTCAATCAATTACAACATTTTTTCAGATTCGGCTCGGCCGAACTTTGTGTACCCTTGCAGCAGCATTGTAGAGCATACCAAATAGATAAATGCCTATTTTAGAGAAATTTCGATTGAAAACATTGAAGTTTTTCTAACTAAGACTAATTTTCAGACTCTACTTTTCTATGTCAGATATACTATGTAGATGTCCGATTTCGGCAAAGCGAAGTGGAATCAGTGTTTAAAAAACTGCAACAGGTTTCATTTCCTCTGCTTTTGACATGTTGCTGCTTCAGAGAAAAATCAGAAGTCGCAGTCGGAGCAAGCACAAAAACTGATTTCTGAGAACAAACAAACAGCACCAACAGTTGTGGCATAACTTTTTTTTTATTATTTTGCTTTTCGTTGCTCTTCCTCAGCAGAGCAAGCCGGTGCTGCAGCTTCAGGTCAGCGGCGCCAGTCGGAGCAGCTCTGCTTTTGAAATTCATCGGTAGCTCAAGCGCGACAGAAGTTGTTTTTCTCTATCGGTCAGCATCACCAGTCAACAAATAAAATATGGTGCCAAAAACAATTATAACGAGAGAGCAAAGAGAGAGAGTGTTAGAGTGAGCGCGAGTGCACTATAGGAAATTTTCTCAATTATTTTGTCATTAGGTCACAAATACTCCAATCTTCAATGTTGCATACCAGAAATCTTAATTACACAAAACCCTATTGGTACATTAGATATTAAAGTCAGCTTTTGCTAATTAATGATAGTTAAAATTTAAGAGCATACTTATCTGCTGCGATTCTTACAGTTGTGAAAAACCAATTATAGCAACAGTTTTAATCTACTATTTTTTCTTGGAATCTTGACATTGTGGTAGTACCTTTGGTCTGTAGAAAATGATCGTGGTGTCCCTATAATGGCGGGTTTTAGTGAGGCATCTTACAGATGGAAATTTTGTGAAAGAAATTTCAAGCTTACAAAGACCTACAAAATTTTGTTAAGATTTGTTTAGGCTGCGACTTTTTGCCAATTGTAGAAACATCAATTGTGCTTCCGTTTCACTTTGTCTCAAAGTGCACTTTTGCACTTTGATTTTTTGACATACCTTAACTTTTGCAAAGTTGACTTCAATGCAATGAAGCGGGATAACTAAGAACAATCTGATTGCGGCCATCGGTGTTTTGACTGTCGCTATAGTTGTTTCAATAAATAAATCTTATTCTGTTTCAAATAACGTCCACTATCTGCTTAAGAATTGTCGATGATGCCTCATACAATAAAATTATAAGAGCGGCAATGCGTACCAATCTCAAATTTTCAAATTTTGCAAAAACACTTTCTAATGACATTTAGATACTGTACTAACAAACTAGACCCAAAAACTTTGGTTATTTGTGGAGATATTAATTAATGCCTGAAAAATGCTTGAAAAATTTCCTATAGTGGAGTGTGAGCGCATACGCACAAACACATACAAATAATGAACAGTGACGATCGAAGGGGCTGCTGTCGGCGCTTGCAAAAGCAGGGCATATGCTGCTGTTCCGACTGTCGCCTCTGACCTAAAGCAGCAGCTCAGATTTGCTCTGCTGAGGGCTATCAGCGAAAAGCAAAGTGACAAGAAAGCGTTATGCGACAAGTGTTGGTGCAGTTTGCTTGTTCTCAGAAATCAGTTTCTGTGCTTGCTTCGACATGACTTATGATTTTTCTCAGAAGCAAATTCAAAAGCGACAATTCATATTGAACAGTTGAAAAAAGTAGAAGCTTGAAAAAGTAAAAATCATGGGAAAGAATAGCAAACTAAAGAACACGAAGTTTGGAGGCGTTTTCAGTGAAAACAAAAAAGTTTTCCTCACTAAAACATTCCAATCACAGCTTTATGCTATAGTCATCCGATCCGGCCGGCTCCGACAAATGTGCAGAGTTTTTCTTCTTAAAGACTTAAAGACAGCCCGACATGCTGATCAATAACATAAGTGTATTATGTAGTCGGAGATGCTTTCTTCTACGTGTTACAAACATGCGGACAATTTTATCTCTGCAAAAGTATAAAAATTGACGGAAATGATTTTGAATACTTAGCGTGTTTTTTCGCCAAAATTTGGAATCTTTTCCCCATATATAACGCATTGATGGAAGCATACCAGACCACATTAAGTATGTATATTCTTGATCAGCAGCTGAGTCGATATTGTAATGTCCGTCTGTCCGTCTGCCTGACAGTCTGTTTCTATACTATCTCCTCCGTCAATTTAAACCTATATTGACCAAACTGTGCACGAAGTCTTCACAAATACGCTGCACATATGTCGGAACCGGCAGGATCGTATGACTATAGCAGTACGAATGATCGGTCGAAAAAAGTAATAGTAAGAAAGAATATTTTGTCTTAATTGTAGCGTCTTTAAACAGGCTAGATATATATATTATCTGCTTCAGTACAATTTTGCCAACTTTAATGAAAATTGGATGAAGATATCGAATAACAGCTTCTTATAAAAAACTGGTCACAGAAGAGGCGCCATCCATTTGTCAGCTTTGAAACTCACTCAGCTAGCATTGTTTAAAGCGAAAACGAAATTATTATATAAAAACATTTTGTTCGTGCTGCAAGGATATTCGGCCGAGCCGAATTTAACTTTCCTCAAGTCTGAGCTTAAAGTTGTTTAAAGTGCCTACTTCGACCTTTTTAGGCGCGTTTTGTGGAGACTCCATTTTTTTGTTTTGACTCTGACACTATTGAAAGACACTAGTATTCCCTAATACTAAAATAAAGTATCCAAAACAATTCCACGATTTTTTAAAGCATAGATATGGCGTTGTGAATACAAGGGTTCTAAACTATGAAGTTTGGTCGTTGTTAAAAACTTTCATTAGAATTCTATACAAATAACTAGATTAAATGTATTGTTTCTGAATTAATATAATTTGTTTAAAAAAACATATTGTGATTTGGGTTTGTTTCGAAGTTAAGAAAAAGAACTTAATGACTATAACATACCTTCCGTCTGCCCAACGTTGCCGGTTCTCCTATGTTGTTTTCCTTATACTCGACAACCGTTCATTCTATCTCTACCATCCTTTTGGCGATCGATAAATAATCCTAATTCTAAATAGTCCACAACGAACGAACCATCTATATAAACTTGGGAGATATGACGTTTTTTCAATTTGGCGGGGCGTTAAACTACGTTCCACTGTCAAACCTCTATCTCTAACCATCTCTGAGATTGTTTGTTCTACGGTCACGACAACAGACACGATGAAGGACGATGGCTAGAAATATACTTTATAGGGTCGGAGATGCTTCCTTCTCTTTGCTATTTTTGCACAAACTTAATATACTCTGTGTACCTCTGGAACAGAGTATAATTAAAGAAAGTCAAAACAAGTTAATAGATTTGCTGCAAAAAGCGTCTAGAAAGAGTCGAAATTGGCATTGTAACCTTGCGAAAATCATACAAATTCATAGAAGGGAATTTATTAAACATTACAATTTTTAAGAAACTTGCACGTGGACGAAATGGCTACTACTGCAGCTGGCTTAATAGATAATGCCTTGAAGTCCTTGTTCCTACTTGCCATTACTTCTATTCTCCGTAATTGTGAATGGTAAAGTGCTTTCCCTAGTATCTCTCACGGAAAAATGGACACTGAACAGCAATTCAATCACTCTGACTGCACCCAGTTTGAAAACTGGGCTACTGCATACTCGAATGGGGGGAATGGTAACAAATGATTTAGAAAATGATTTATGGCACATTCATCTAATTACCACCAACCCGCAGAGTGGCCAGAGGACCCAGAGGCAAAAAGCCAAAGCCAAATGCTGATGACAATTGTGTCCCATTTGTTGTGTATGTTTTGTGGGCGTGGCAGTGATGGGTGTGCGTTTGTGTGTGTGTTTGTCAGCAACATCATTGCTGACATTAATGACGCCTGCCATCAGTCAGGGCCCAGAATCCCCAAAGAAGGACCTAGCTCGTGTGTTGTTCTAAGCCTTTTTATTCGCGACTGCAGCACATCAATCGTCATCAGATGTGAAGCGTGCGGTATGGGTGCGGCAAATGTGGGACCGAGGAATGGCTTTCGTATTAATAACGCATCAATTATAATTTTCAGTTGACAAACGAATGCGTTTCATTTTAGTTTTTCCTGATTTGTTGCAATTTCAGCTGGTTTCAATTTTCCTCAATTTGAATTTAATTTACGTTGCGATACAAAATCGGTGCGTTTCTTTTTTCTTATTGATTTGTCATTAGGGTGGTTGTAGTATGTGTTTGACATTTGTTTTTGGTACCCACTGAGTGGCATTGACAGTTTTTGGCTAATGGTTGTATCCGAATTCGAGGGAGAGTCATTATGCTGGAAATGTTGTTGTTGGTTTCTATCATGATCTGAATGTTGGAAATAATTAAAACTTGAACACGCATAATTTAGCTTTGACTGATGATAGGGCTAGGCTAAGTTTGGTATTACACAGCATAGTTGATGCCATTTTACCAACATGAACGGGAAACCCTACCTAGTTCCTAGTTGTCATTCCTTCTATTCTCCGTAATTGTTGCAACTCTTGAACCCATTATTAGAATTTCGGATTGATGGAAAAAGGGTGAGTGTAAGGTTATTTAATTGTTAAAAGAAATCGTCTTGAGATAACTATCCAACTTGATATATTTGGCTTAACACAGCCTAAACGGCCAAAGCCGAGCTCCTCGCTTGGCTTGTGTTTTTCTAATTTTCGCACAAGAGAAAGGGACCTACATTTTAACGCCGAGTCCGAACAGCAAAGTTTGAGAAGCGTTTTCAGTTACTTCAAGGCTGGCACCAACAGTTAGTGTAGGTGCCCGGATGTATAAGATTTTTACAGGAAAAACTTTTTCATCAATTGTTCTGTGAACCCGACCTCTTTCAAGCGGGCGACACTCTAGCCGCTGAGCTACACCCGGACTATCGAACTAGGGGTACACACACTCTTTTTTGCACTTTACAGCTAATCTGAAGTTTAAATGTACCAGTACTCAGATAAGCTGTACTCTTGGACACAATGCAATGCTTCCTAGGTGCAATCCTAGGAAAGTAACGTTTTTGTTAAGCGGTATTGGAATATTTTAGAGATTCATCGTAGGGCAGTACTTAGTATTTAGTGTGAAGGTAATGTTCTTGCAATTCTTTTTGTTGACTTCAATTCGCCAGTTAGCCAGCAAGTCAACTATTTGAGCAAGATAATTTTTGTAATGTCTGCGTTGGTCGCGCACTGCAGCGGGGGCGACATAAGACAGCAATGTCGTCTGTGGAAAGATCGGCCTTATATGGAACATAGTGGCAAATAAGCTATCCACAGATACTTCAGTCTTGAGATCAAACGCTTTTGAGGTGAAATCGTTAGATGGTATATAAATTATTCGATTTGTAAGATACGACCCAAGCTACAATTTTTAGTCATAAACTACTTTTTGCAAAAATTTTCAAAACATACGAATTTTTTGTCATTAGGACACAAATAAGTCAATCTTCTATGTTGCTTACCAGAAATCTTGATTACACAAAAACCTAATTGGTACACCTGCTATCAAAGTCAATTTTTGCTAACTAATGATTGATATAAATTAAGAGCATACTTCTCTGCAGCGATTCTTTCAATTGCGAAAAACCCAATTATAACAATAGTTTTAATCATCTATTTTTGTTGGAATATTGTCTTAATCGTGATATAGGGGGAAAAATACTAAATAACTGATTTTGACAATCTGTTTTTTGATTGTTTTTAGTTGTTTTATAAAAAAATTTTTTTCTTTTTTTAATAACATTTTATTTTTTCTTAATAAACCCGAATGATTTTTTTTTAATAAAATTATACGCGTGGCAAATAGGTACCAAACTAAAACATTCAAATTTAAAAAAAAATCACCTATTGACGCACGTTTCGTGTTTTGTTTCACTGTCAAACATCTTCAGTTTGGTCTATAATTTAGCCATGAATCGTCTTACAAACGAACAACGCTTGCAAATTATTGAATTTTATTATCAAAATGCGTGCTCTGTTAAGAAAGTTAATCGCGCGCTTCTTCCATTTTATGGTCAGTTTAATCGACCCACTGAAGCGGCTATTCGGGCTATTCTGACTAAATTTCGCACCAACACGCTTACGTAGAGTGCGAACTGAAGAAAATATCGCAGCTGTATCGGCCAGTGGTAATGATGACCATCAATTATCGATTCGTCGCCGTTAGCAGCAATTGGGCCTCTGTTACTCAACAACGTGGAAAATTTTGCGGAAGGATTTAGGTGTGAAGTCTTAATACAGCTGGTGCAAGAATTGAAGCCGAACGACCTACCTCAACGTAGAATTTTCGGTGAATGGGCTCTTTGAAAGTTGGCCGAAGATCCACTTTTTTTTCCGAAAAATTGTGTTCAGCGACGAAGCTCATTTTTGGCTCAATGGGAACGTAAATAAGCAGAATTGTCGATTTTGGAGTGAATATCAGCCAGAAGCATTGCAAGAGCTACCAATGCATCCAGAAAAAGTCACAGTTTGGTGCAGTTTATGGGCTGGTGGCATCATTGGACCGTACTTCTTCAAAGATGATGCGAATCGTAACGTAACTGTGAATGGTGAGCGCTACCGTGAGATGATATCCAACTTTTTTTTGCCCAAAGTGCATGAGCTTGACTTGCATGACATGTGGTTTCAACAAGACGGTGCCACATGCCACAAAGCGCGCAACAATGAACTTATTGAGATGCGAGTTCGGTAAACATTTTATTTCACGTTCGAGACCGGTCAATTGGCCTCCTAGATCGTGCGATTTAACGCCTTTAGACTATTTTTTGTGGGGCTATGCTAAAGCTCATGTCTATACAGACAAGCCCGCTTCAATTGACGCATTGGAAGACAATATAGAAGCATTTATTTGTGAGATACCGGCCGAAATGTTGAAAAGAGTTTGCCAAAATTGGACTAAGCGGATGGACCATTTGAGGCGCAGTCACGGTCAACATTTGCATGAAATAATCTTCAAATAGTGGCCGGAGTGGCCCAGCGGTTAGTGTGCGCGACTGCTGAGCATGAGGTCGTGGGTTCGCTTCCGCCTCGGAACATCTAATGAAAAGTTTTTTTCTTTGAATAAAACTTTACACCCGGCCACACCTCTTGCTTTTGGCGCCAGCATTGCAGTAATTAGCCATGAAAAGCCTCTCAAAAACTGCCGTTCGGATTCGGCGTTAAACTGTAGGTCCCTTTCTCTTGTGCTAAAATTAGAAGCGCACAAGCCAAGAGATTGAGAGAGGCTCGGCTTTGGCCCCTTGGGGCTGTTGTCATCTTGATAAGCCGATTTTACTTTTTTTTTAATCTTCAAACATTAAATTATATGGACCGTACTATCGATTCAAATAAAGATTTCATGCATTTTTCTGAATTTTATGAGTTTTTTTTTTTTAAAACTTTCCTATAGCTCTTAAAAATTCACCCTTTATTAATAAATGCCTAAAATATTAATTTCCTATTGCTGAACGTGTGTGTGTGTGTTCTGGGGAGTAATATTTAACATCAATCTATCCAAACTCTGTCGAATGCTTGGGCTTCTTTAAAGAATAGTGCACTACGGTACTGATAGCATTCAAGGCTGATCGAAATTCTGTAGTGATTCTCATAATAGCTTAGAGGATTGAGTGCTGGTTGGCTATCTGAGCGGATATATATGTAGAGATCTAACTTCCGAAGCCGCAATAAACACCATTCGTCGTAGGGTTATTGATAACACAGTGCGACAAAAATCAACTTTTTGTCTGGCCTGGTATCGGGACCCATAACTCATACCAGTTTTTCTTGATCACCCTAAGTTCGCGTTTAATGGGCACGTTTATACTAGCAACACACAGTAACAACATCTGTTAATGGTTGAAAATTGATGAAAGCTAAAATTTTGAAAAATTCACAAAAGATACAATGGCTTACTGCAATGGTTATACTAAATTCCCGCCTCCAATGGACAAGTGGTTAGTACTCCGCCCATAGAGATCAAACTTAGAAACTTGATTCTATGGAAAACCACTCGGTAGAATTTCCTAAGATTTTAAATTTATTGAGCTACTGACCCATAAAACGCGTCCTCAAGAGATGGTTACTTGCAACTAAAAACCGCGATATGATTAACCACACTTGACCGCACCCATTATCGAGTCCACATAGTTCATAAACTAGAGATAAAAATAGACCGAGTTCCGTTTTTAGATTCGCCGTCGAAGCCTTAATTCGCGGACTATTGGCATTTTTGTACTAGCAACTGTTTTAGAACAACCTTGACCATTTAGGGTATTTCTTTTACTTTAAAATTTATACATACATGTCAAAAACGTACTTTACAATATGAAAATGTAATTGGCCAACGAGATAGCGGACCGCCAATAAATCTAACAGTGCTAGCAGAAAATTTGTTCTAGCTAGACCACTCTAAATCTCCCCATAGAAATGTCTTTCCAATTCTTTTATTTTACAGCTAGGAAAGGTAAATTAATGTATGAAATTTTTAATAAAATTTGGTGTGCATAGTATGCCTTGAAGCTTTACATTTTTTCAAAATGGGTGAAATGTTAACAAACTTTTTAGTTCATCCCCGTCCCTTACTGTCTTTCGAGCTCTAGTTGATCACCTGCGCTATCGATAAATCTAGGGATGCTAATGTTCCTTGCGTGCCAATGATGGCAATCCTACATATATTTCTCTGTTATGGTAGAATTCTCCTATATAAAGGTATGCACATACTTCGAATTAAAATATGCTCGTGCTTCCACCCATTGAATCAAACTTTTTCGTTCCCGGTCCAACTAATCCTAGCCCAGCTGCTTAGGTGTTGGGATGAATTGTGTTTAGTTGGGAGCCTAGTGCGATGGCTATATTTCGGTAGCGGATCTGTTACAGGTATTGAAAAGAGTTTACGTAGCAGTGAATATTACGGTTAAATATAAAGGTCTGTTCCCATTTCCGAGTGGATTTAAAAAGTAGATCGATTACAATTCAGAATTGTTTTCATTTTGGTGTTCTCGATCGATTTTGCTGTCGTCTAAGTAAATGAAATTTCTGAAGTACAAGTTTGATAAAAAAAATTACTTTAAATCAAATTTAAAGCTCGATATGGATACCTTATGGATACTTTAAAATCTCTATATTTGGCATACAAAAATAAAAATACTTGAAAGATGAAAAGTGATACCGCTGCCAAAAAAATTTTCATTTACTTTTCATTCCACTGAGTCTAAAGGCCTGTATCCAGACGTGAATTAATTCGATGAAAAGTTAAGTTTTCATACAAATATGACAGAAGAAAAGTAGAAATAAAATGTTGCTTTAAAATTTGTATGAAAATTTTACTTTACATCGAATTAATTTACATCTGGATACAAGCCTTAAGGCAATACTTTTGAAGACGAATACTTGAATCGTTTTCGCCAACCAATTTCGGTTCCGCCTTATCTAATCGAAATTGAAAACGGAAACAGTCCTAATAGTTATCGAAAAGTTTGATTCCCGGTAGAGTGACCGGATTCAGTCATTATCTTTGTTTGTAACGAATCTCATTTTTGTTAGCTGAGAAATATCTATAAACTAACTATAGTTTACTTAAGTCATACTTAATAGCCACGAGAACCATTAATTAGCGGTAGCTTAAGTTATTGTCGGTCCTGCCCGACTTCGATATACCAGTCAAAGAAGTGTTAAATAGCCATCCCAATATACTTTTATGACTGTTTTTTAATGACCTTTATACTAGGGATGTCGGAAATAAAATCGATATATCGAAATATCGATATTTTGTCCAAAAATACGATATATCGTTATCGAGAATTTTTCCGAGGCGATATATCGGATATAGAATTTTTTGGTAATATTTTTTATTGAGCTTTTCGAATGGTTTTTATTGAAATTTGCTGAATTTTAAAACTAAACACATCTTTATGTTCAAAGAATTGGGCTACAATTGATGATATGCTGATTTCCTGTGCTACATCTAATATGACTATTAAAATGCTTAAAATCATTAAAATTTTCAAAAAAATTATTTAAAATATGAGCACTACGAAGTTTTTTTATTATAAATTCGTGAAAAAGTTTTTACTCCTCTTTTTACACAGTGCGACACTCAATAAGACCACTCCCTTTCAGTACCAGCACGCAACATTGATAAATTTTGCTTTAATTTTTTATTTAAGTCACATTTGATTCAGCATCTGTTGTACGTTGAAAATAGATAAAAAACTAAAATTCACCAAAGATAAAAGGGTTCACTACGATGTCGTTAGTAGCCCGCCCATAAAGGCCAAACTTAAAAACTTGATTGTATGGAAAACCACACCGTACAATTTTTTAAGATTTTAAATTTATTGAGATACTGACCAATAACATGTGAAGTTAAGAGAGATAACATGCCAAAAAAAAAAAAACGCGAGCAAGAAAATCCAACATTTAATTCGAAAATTTCCTTCGAGGATAAACATGGATACGATAGGATGCTATAATCTGAAGTATTTGAACAATATGATCCGTTTATAAAATACATAGGACTTAATCCAAATTTTGAAAGGCTGTAATAAGGGCGTGACAACCGTTTCGGCTCTTGCTCAATCAAACCGGACCTAGAACCGGACTTTCTAAATTGTTAGCAAACCTAAACGGACTTCTGCTTGGAAAAAGGTTTGGTTCGAAGAATCAATTAAGTCAGTTTCTTTCAGAATTTAAAAAACTATTACAGTTTATGGACCGGATGGTTGTGGCATTGCAGTAATTAGCCATGAAAAGCTTCTCAAACTGCCGTTCGGATTCGGCGTTAAACTGTAGGTCGCGCACAAGCCAAGAGATTGAGAGAGGCTCGGCTTTGGCCCTTTGGGGCTGTGTCATCTTGACAAGCTAATTTTACTTTACTTTACTAGCTTATAATTAAAAGTCTAGGTAATGGTAGAGAAGTTTTTTAATTACCTATACTTATAATGAATGAGGTCCATTCGGGTATTGTTTAATGTTGCTGATAGCTTCTTTAGCTGGACGCTTCCTTCTCATCAAATATATGTCTTATATTTTACCAAAATTTCTCCACTGTCTAAGATTCCGTTAACTAAGCTTCGAAGCAAACCCGTTGGTTTGATAACTTAACCTTAGACTTTCCAACGGATTCGAAACCCCGAACCAAACCTTCTCTAGAATTTCAGTGGCCTTGATATTTTGTAGTCTCTTAGAGCTTTGGTACCCAGATTATGAACTCAGCTGTAACGTAGTTTATAAAACGTGTCAAATGACATCTAAATTACCTTAATGACCCAATTATAAAGAAATTGCTATTATTTGAAAATATCGATATTATCTATATTTTTTAACCTAAAATATTTAGATCGAAATTACACTTTTTCAATATCGTCAAAATATCGATATAGATATTATTGAAATATCCGACAACCCTACTTTATACTGTCAACTTGCAGTTGTTGGCTGGCTCGAGGTCTTGTTATGCTATTCGCATAACTTTAAGCAAAGGCACACACAACAAAGGAGGCAGGTTGATCGGACGGCCGTTTCATGAGAGACCAAATCCTCACTCATCAGCGATCTTCAGCCTGAAATGTCTATCAAAAGAGCAGTCGCTCCATGTCAGCGACTGTTTGGGAATTCCAAAGCCCTCATGAAACGGCCGTCCCATCAAACTACCTCCTTTGTTATGTGGTGTGTGCCTCTGCTTAAACTTTAAAGTTATGCGAGTAGCATAACAAGACCCCGAGCCAGTCAAAAACTGCAAGTCATCCCAATATACACATTTAGTAATCAGCATTATTTATCGATCCGCCAAAGTAATGGTAAAGGTCGACTTCACCCACCTTAACACACACTTTGGGAGGTTCAGAGTATATTAAAGTTGATAATTGCATTGGTCTGTAACCTTAATTGTAAAATCCTTTCCTTAAGACCAACCACAAGTTTTCCTGCTGCTTAGCTGTCTTGTGCTCTGTGCTAAACGCTACCAATTGTTGATCTCACCCCCCAACCCCCTCAAAATTGTGCAAAGCTTTGCTGAACAGGGCTCACCACAGGCCTGAGCGGCCTTCAACAAACATGTTACTCATTATGCAAGTCACAGTCACAGGATCCGAGGGCACACAGGGGACCGCAAGGCTCGACACAGGAACACAACAGCCCAAGCCCAAACACAAGCAAACTAAAACGCATATTACAATGAGCCACGCCCACAAGCAACTAACAAGGCAAACAAGCCAAACGGGCGAAGGTTCAGCCCACAAACAAACAAACAAACGAGCGAGCGAACTGAACGTACCAAACCCTGAGAAGAAGTAGAAGTGGAAGCAATGGCTGTTAATTGTGTAGAACAACGAAGAAAATTGCAGTGAAAACAAAATGAACGATGCATGGGAATGTCAAAGGACTAGGAGTGGGGCGTTGCCGGGCGAAAGTTTAACTATAAAATACTGCGACACACACAACAGAAGATACAAAATAAGGATACGATGGCCAGCTGACCAGGCCCGGGGAGGGGAGGGGTAGTGCGACTGCACTTAAAGTGCTAAAAGTCCCTGCTAGAAGCTAATCGCATTGGCGCTGACGTTAAGCGGCTTACATAAGTGCACTTGGCACAATGGCAGCTACATAAAATAGGGGCGTATCTTAAAGATACACAAAATGTAATGGCAAATATGGAGAAAATTATGTCAGACACTTCATGTTAATTAACTGGAGCCGGGGGATACGTTGTATGCAGATTTATGACCACAGCTCACCCAAAAAGGCCAAAATGCAAATACAGCAAAAGTTTTGTGTCCCTTTTCTAATGCAGACATAATTAATAGTTGCCCAAAAAGGTGAGCAAATGTTTTGGCTGCTGGTTGTAAAATGAAAAGTTACAGATAACATAATTATGCTTTGAGTTTTAATTGTAATTTATGTTTTGTCGAAAGGATGTGTAAAGTGATTTATTACCGGGTACTTAAAGGTAGGTAGCAAATCTGGGAAAATATTTAAGACTGCTGAAACAATTTATAAGGATGAAAAGAACAAACGTAAAAAAAGCTAGAGGTAAGGAAAATATAAAAATGTGTTCTGGGTATTGTAAACACATTTCTACAAGAACAAATTGATGGCTGTTAGTTTTTAATTTTAGTCGAATCATGGTCATATAAGTAATGTTTCCATATAACTTAAATGTGTCCGATTTAACAAAGCTTATGTGACATCGATCCGACTGCAACTTTTGATTGAAGTTTCCTAGGAGCGCACTAGTCGTAACACTCTAGCACTTAGACCAATAGCCTTGAACCACCTAAGAATCAATAAATGTCAATCAAATCAATAAATTCATTAAATTTTCAGGTAAGAATACTCAAATCAAACTATGTTCAATATTTGTACGAAAGTTAAAATGAAATCATTTTGAATAATATTGAAATGAATGTGCAGCTAAAAGATGACTGTTTGCAAAATTTCAGCTCGATAGCTTCAAACCGGAGGGACTAGTTTGCGTAGAAACAGACAGACGGACGGATCAATCGACTCAGCTCGTCATGCTGATCAGGAATATATATACTTTATGTGGTCGGATATGATTCCTTCTATTAGTTTCAAACTTTTGGGCAAGACTATAATACACTTTTCAAGTGTATCAAAATAGGGGAAAGTTAACTTCGGCTCGGCCGAAATTTTGTATACCCTTCCAGCTTCCATTGAAAACAAAAAAGGTTTTCTAACTAAGACTCCTTTTTGGACCCTACTAGGGGATGTATACTACTAGGGGATGTATACTATAAAGATGTCTGATTTCGACCAAACTTGGCGAAATCATGGAAAGCAAAATACACTGTTAATTACGAAATTTGGAGGCGATCTCATTTAAAACAAAAAAGTTTTTCTCACTAGAACTTCTTTTTCAAACTATCGTTCGTATGGGAGCTATATGTTATAGTCATCCGATTTTGACCAAACTAAGTAGAATTGTGTAAAAGTATATAAGATAGGTGTATGCCAATGATAAGGACGTTTTCATTAAAAACAAAAAAGTTTTTCTCACAAGAACTTCCTTTTCGAATGATCGTTCCTATGGGAGTTATATGCTATAGTCATTCGATTTCGACCAAACTGTGTAGAATTGTGTAAAAGTATATAAAATAAGTGTATGCCAATGATAAGGACGTTTTCATTAAAAACAAAAAAGTTTTTCTCACTCGAACTAGTTTTTCGACCGATCGTTCCTATGACAGCTATATGCTATAGTCATGCCATCCGGCCGGTTACGACAAATGTGCAGCGTATTTGCATCAAAACAAAACTGACGGAGGAGATAGCATAGAAACAGACGGACAAGGCTAAATTAACTCGGCTCGTCATGCTGATCAAGAATATATATACTTTATGTGGTCGGAGATGCTTCCTTCCATGAGTTACAAACATCCGGACAATTTGATAACACCCTCTGCAAGGGTACAATGATAAATCACAAATAATTTATTATAATGAAGAAAAGTATTAAATTAAGTTTTTAGTGTATCTATTGAAATAAAAGTTCTGAATCTGTTGTCATTTTTGTTTTCTATTACTATACGTAAAAAAACAACTTACAAAAACAAGGAAGAAAGTCGGTCAAGCCCGACTATATTATACTCTGTACCAGTTGGGGTCGCCGCTCGCATTTGCTCCCGATTATATTATAAAAAATCGGTATCCAGAGAACACCACGAGGAGGCCATTGCAATAGCAATGGGGTCGATATAAGAATAAAGACCTACGAGTCGACTTGAGTTGCTTAAATACTTATAATTTAAGGTGCTGTTACATACTTTTGCACAACCTTATTATACTCTATGTACCTTTGGTACAGAGTATGATTAGTAGAGAGAGGGAGAGAGAGAAGATTGGCACGCGCCGCAAACAAAAAAAAAACCTTTGCATTTGCCAGAGCTAGAGATGGGCGTACATCGAAAACTACGCGGGACTTCGGAGTGACCAGAATGACTTAACATCATTGTGATTGCTTGATATTATGTTAGAATTAAAGAACTAGACTATTTTTATATTATTTGCAATTAAACAATCCTCGTCTTAGTAGTCGGATGGGTATCGGGCGATATATTTGTCCCGCGGCCATCTCTAATTTCTCTCTCTCAATATTGTGTATGTGGGAAAAGGAAGGGGGAAAATGAGAGCGTCACAGTTAGCTGCAAAAATCCAATTGGATCAAATAAGCTAGCCATAGCTGTTAGGTTTTGTATAGGATTTCGTTGTTGGAATTACTCAGACAATATATTTGCAGGTTTAATTCATTCAAAAGGTGGAATTTCCACGATCCAATATGAATCCAATATGAATCGTTTAATAAAAATTTGTCCTAAAAATATTGTTGGCTATCACTTTGCTGTGTAGTCGTTGCTCATATATACATACATCTACATACATACATATGTATGTGTTTTGCTGTTGCAGGAGCAGCCCAGAGTTGTTGAATGTCGTCAACGACGATCCGGGTTTGCTCAAACGAATCATAACTGGTGACGAAACGTGGGTATATGGTTATGATATCGAAACCAAGGTTCAATCATCACAATGGAACAGGCCAGATGAGCCAAGACCGAAAAAAGCACGCCAAGTTCGATCAAATGTGAAGGTTTTGCTCACTGTTTTCTTTGATTACAATGGTGTGGTGCAACATGAGTTCCTCCCAAGAGGTCGTACAGTTAATATGAAATACTACAAGGAAGTTATGCAACGTTTCCGTGAGGCAATACGCCTCAAACGATCGGAATTGTTGAAAAACAAATCGTGGATTCTGCACCACGATAATTCTCCAGCTCACACAACAATGCTTGTTCGTGATATTTTGGCCAAAAACAACACCGTCACTATGCCTCAACCACCGTATTCACCAAATTTGGCTCCCTTCAACTTTTTCCTAATCCCAAAACTGAAGACACCAACGAAAGGAAAGCGTTCTGCCACAATTGATGAGATCAAGTCAGAATCGAAGAACGAGCTGATGGCCTTACCGAAAAGCGCATTTCAGAAGTGCTTCGAGGATTGGGAGAATTACAAGTGGCACAAGTGAATTTTATCCGAGGGCGATTACTTTGAAGGCGACAAAATGGATATTGATGAATAAATAAGTACTTTTCAAACAAATTCAAAGGAAAACCTTTGAACACATCTCGTACCTGTCCGAATAATTTTTTAAAGCTTCAAATATGTATCTCATATAATTCTTTTACTGAGGTATGACTTCTTATGGTTCCATTTTGGCTTTACAAACATCTGACCAATATAACGATGCGCTCTGCAAAGGTATAAAAAAAAACCGAAACCGTACCGTTTCGGGTTCGTTCCGGCTCTATTGGTTCCAATAAAAAAATTTGTGCCGTTTCCGGAAGGTGATTTGAAACGGTTTATTTCGGTTGAAGGTTCCGGTATTAATCCCTGAGAAATACTTTACTTTACCTAGAGAACGCACAGATGTACCCAAGATTGAGAGCAAGCCAGCTAAGAAAGTAAACGCAGACTTCCATGGCATTCGCATTTACTTGTTCATTTTATTTATATTCATAATGCTGGTACGTGTTATACGAGTACGAGTTGCGAAATTCTTAAATGCTACATTTACGTGTCTTCATATTTCGTTGGGAAGCAGAGGGATCCATTCTCACACACTCAAAATCCGCAAAATCCATCAGTTGACTGACTTTAGCTCCACTTCAAAGACCAGTGTTGAGTTGGGTGGAATCAAGGGCGGAACACCGAGATCTCCATAGCCCATTTGTGGGGGACAAGTGATGCGACGCTTACCGCCCACCTTCATGCCCACTAGACCCACATCCCAGCCCTCAATGACCTCACCACAGCCCAGTAAGAATTTGTATGGTTTGCCTTTCAGCAGGCATTCGAAGGTCTTGTTGTTAGGGTGCAGGCGTCCGATGTGAACGGAAACACGATTGCCAGTCTTGGCCTCCTTGCCCTTGCCGAGTGTGAGATCAAATACTTTAACGCCGCCGGTAATGGTGCGCTCGCCGCCACTTGGCTGCTGCTTGGCCATCTGGGCGGGCTCTGGTTCTTTCTTGTCCTTCTTGGGTTTTCGCAGGGAATACTTTTTGGCCAGGCCAACATATTTGGCAACCTCAGACTTCGGCAGCTCGACTTCTTCCTCGGATTCGTTATCATCTTCCTTCTTGACACTGGCTTCATCATTCTTCTTTTCTTCATCATCTTCCTCATCATCATCCTCTCCGCCATTTTCACGCAATACGTCTGGTTCTTTCTTGACCTTGGCTTTTTGCAGGGAATCCTTTTTGGCCAGGCCAACATATTTGGCAATCTTAGACTTGAGCTGCGGGACTTTTTCCTCGGATTCTTTATCATTTTCCTTCTTGACACTGGCTTCATCATTCTTCTTTTCTTCATCATCTTCCTCATCGTCATCCTCTCTGCCATTTTCACGCAATACGTCTGGTTCTTTCTTGACCTTCTTGGCTTTTTGCAGGGAATCCTTTTTGGCCAGGCCAACATATTTGGCAACCTTAGACTTGGGCTGCTCGACTTCTTCCTCGGACTCTTTATCATCTTCCTCCTTGACACTGGCTTCATCATTCTTCTCTTCATCATCTTCCTCATCGTCATCCTCTCCGCCAATTTCACGCAATACGGCGTATTTTTTTAAGAGTTGAGAGTCTTCAGCATCCTTATCGTCCTCGTCCTCGTCATCCTTATCGTCCTCGTCATCATTGTCCTCTTTTTTCTGCTGGCCATTCTTAGCCCCAATGGCCTTTCCTTTTACCAACTGCTCCAGATCGAAGCCGTCGTCGTCCTCATCCTCGGACTCAATCTCATGTAAGTAGCCCAACAGGGAAACTGTGGCGTCTCCTGAAAATGGAAAGTGCATAATGTTGGTTAGTCACACGCACACCGAGTCAACTGTTTTCTCTTACCGGTGATCTGGAACATGACCTGTGTGCCCTTGCTGAAATTCAAATCCAGCTGCACTTGGGGTATGGCCTTTGAGACAGTGGCCACAATGTATTTCCGCTGCTCGGTGGTCAGATAAACCTTGGCCTCCGTTCCATTGTCCAGAGCCACGCCCGACAAATGGATCGGCTTGACAATCGTCTGCGTGTACTTGCGATTCGGTTTTATGTTCAATCCTGGTCAGAGAAATGGATAATGGGTCAGAACAAAACATACATTTGTATCAATCGAGTCAGCCCTACGCTGCCGTTTTCTTGCCGCAAGCACGTGGCATGGCCGCCAAATCTACAGAGCTAGCGAACCATCTACTCGGCTATATGTTTGCATTGTGGTGCGCATGACTACTTACCCCAGAACATGGACATGTTGATAATGTGATTCTTTCCAAGTAAAATCTAACAAAAGTTATTAAAAATTCACTCAACAGACAAGGCAAACGTCACCGCTTAGTAAAATTATCGCAATGAAAGCACGTTCCGGCGCGAACAAATCTATCGATAGCGAGAGCAAACTTGGTGTTGCCACCTAGTCAAGTAGTTGGCATATCGCAATGTCACGATGTGGAATTACTCTTATTTCGATAGTTTGTCAGAGATCGTGATTGTTCCTTGAGCAGCAAAACCCATTTATATAGGTAAATACCTACGGAAAGGTCGGCAAAATTAAACAAAAAACAAGTAAGGGAGCTGCAGTCGAGTGCCCAGACTACAAAATACCCTGTTCGCTTAATTTCGTGTGTTTTCCTTTACATAAACACATACTCACACATACACACACTCCAACATACACACAAACGCATGGCATGCGGCCGCGCGCGATAACTGACAATGCAAAACCCCACAAGCAAAATTGATTCGTATATAATTTCGGTGTTTATTGTCTGATCTTAGCCACGCCCCCTCCCGCCCCCGCAATTCTAGAAAAACGTCATATCTCCCACAGTTTAATAGATAGAAGGTTCGAACCTTCTGGACATATATTCAAATCGAAATTATTTATCGATTTACCACAGGAATCATAAAGATCGGATCAACGGTTCTCGAGATATGATCAAAAGAGTGTATGCAGCAGCAGCGCATTAGCAGCGCTGTTTACCGCTGCCACTGCAGCATCAAAATTTATGTTCGTTGGTACAGAGTATTATATAGTCGGGCTTTCTTCCTTGTTTTTTTATTCGTTTTCGATGCTTTTTCGAAGCTGCGAGCATTGTGAATTTGGCATAAAGAAGTACCCAATCTTTTAAGGTACACCTCTAAATACATCAAAGATCTAAATAAAAGGCACCAACTTTTTTGTGCTTTTAAAAAAATCACAACAATCTTTCATTCAACCGATCTTGCAGTTAACAAAAAAACAACTTTTTAGGTATGATATAACAAACAAAACCACCATAACACACTGGGACAGAATGAAAAACTGACGGGCAGAAGGAAGCATCTCCGACCACATAAAGTATATATATTCTTGATCAGCATGACGAGCTGAGTTGATTTAGCCCTGTCCGTCTGTCCTTCTGTCCGTCTGTTTCTATGCTAGCTCCTCCGTCTGTTTTAAAGTTATCCTCACCAAACTGTGCACGAAGTCTTTTGGTACAAATACGCTGCAAATTTGTCGGAACCGGCGGGATCGGATGACTAAAGCATTTAGCTGTCATAAGAACGATCGGTCGAAAAACTAGTTTTAGTGAGAAAAGCTTTTTTGTTCTTAATGAAAACGTCTTTATCATTGGCATACACTTATTTTATATACTTTTACACAATTCTACAAAGTTTTTTCCAATTCGAATGACTATAGCATATAGCTCCCATAGGAACGATCGGTCGAAAAAAATTTCTAGTGTGAAAAACTTTTTTGTTTTAAATGGGATCGCCCCCAAATTTTGTAATTAACAGTGTATGATGCTTTTCCATGATTTCACCAAGTTTGGTCGAAATCAGACATCTATATAGTACTAGCTGAATACCCGGCGTCGCCCGGGTTCTTATGATTTAGCGAGCGATTATATTTAATCTAGTCCAGGCTGCAATTCGGTGTAAACATTTTGGACTGTTCTAAAATCATGAATATTTGGCAAATTTCATGACTTTTTGACCGTTTGGTTAATACTTTCTATTTACCCGTCTACAAAACTACGACTAGCCGTACTCAGACTTAAGGCAAAATATTTTAATATCAGCCTTATCTGTGCTCACGCCCCAACAGAAGACAAGGACGCCGCGACGAAAGACGAATTCTATGAGTGCCTGGAACGTACATACCAGCGCTGCCCAGATCACGACATTAAGATCGTGATCTTAACGCACAAATCGGCAGAGAAGCCGGTTTTAGTCCGACAACCTCCAGTAATGGAGAGTAAAGCTATATTTTTCAAACTTTTTTTACGAAAGTACCGAACACAGCAAGTAGCGTTCTCTGGTAAGTAATTTAAGTCCAAAAAGAACGAAGAACAAAAGTTAGCAATTTCTTGGTGAGGGACGTGAAGTGCAAAACGATTTTTAATTAAAAACGCAGTGGAAGGTCTGTGTATTTCATATTTTTAATTAAATTCTCGTTGGCCTTCATTACAACTATTTTTTCCCACCAATACCCTTTATATAACCTTGAAGCTCGTATACTCCAACGCGTGGGGCAATCAATTGGTGGTTTCTTGAATTGCTTGTCCACCATAAGGTTGCTGATTGATGGTGTGCGTAGCTTTTTAACAAAGGCTCTGACCGTTTTAAGACCGCATTGACTGCATGCAGTGTAAGCGCAGCTCTCCGCAAGCCTAAATATAAAGAAAGTCACTAAGGTTCGAAGTAAAGACGAAGTTATTGTGTTCTTAATACACACCTATGTATGCATTTGCTATCCATGACTTAATTTTCTAAAGGCATCGACACTATTCTCATTGTCGTAATTCTAGTCATCGTAATCCGAAGCAGAGTCAATGCTAAGAAGCTTCACCATTTTCACCATATTTCTGCCGTCATCCTTAGTACATGAATAAAATTACATGGACTTGTCGATATGACTTGTTGTTGTTCTCATCATTTTGAATCACTTCGTCGTAAGAACGCTTCATATGCTTTGGCAAATTAGTGCCATAATCACCCTAAAAAAGAACAAATTAATTTCCACAGAAACCTTCGATTACTTTACAAATTTACATACATGCGTACATTTGTAAAAACAGCATTTGTTGTTGGTTTGCGCGAAGGCGTATGGCATGCGCATAGGACTAACGCTAAACAAAATTGTAGCAAGAACTTCGAATGTGTCTCTCTTCTCTTTCTCTCCTATGCTCTTGCGAAAATGAAGGCAACAACAATACGAGCAGACAAGGCTGTATCGTCGATTTTGTTTTTGTAGTCGAGCCTCAAGCACTCACACACCCAACCGGTTTTCTCTTTTGTTTCCTTGTTGTTGTTTCTGATTTTGGATTTTTTATCTGTGTGTGTAAAAACGCACGCATAAGTGGTATTTGGAAACCTCTGTTTTACACCACCTTTTTCTATTACACGTATTTTCGATAGGGATTTGCACTTGCAGTTTTTTCTTCGAGTTCTTCTTTTGCTGATTATAAACCTATACACTTGTCTCTTTCTAACAATTGCGTATGCAGAAGGAGAAGCAAAAAAGGCGCCAAGCGTTTGATTATTTTCCAATATCTATCACAGTGCAACGAAAATCACGCGTTAGTGTTGTTTTTAAGTAAGGTAATATCGCGATCCAAGCAATGTTGCGATGAAAAACTCTAAACAAATAAACGATGAAACACAACTGAATTTCTTATGTAAGCACATGTGTAGATAAAGTAAATCGAAACCTGTCGCAATAATTCAACTTAAGTAGAAAAGTCCAGCCGCATGCTAATGCGACGCAATAAAAAATAGTTAAGCTGGCTTAAAACAAAATAGTTTCTATTTATTTCTTTAAAATATGAATGCTAAGCAAATTTCTCGTTGTATGCAATAATAATTTTCCACTAATTAAGTTAAGTTAAAGCTTAAGATCAATGCAATGCGCTTTCATTAAATATAAATACAGTAAAGAATTATTTTTAAAGCATTTAAAAAAAACTGCGACATGGCTGGAATGAGTTTTGCAACACTGTCAATTCCTGTCCAGGTGGCAACTCTGTGAGCTGTTGGACACTGAACTTAGGTATTTTAGTGTTTTCCTAGTACGGTCATACTGTGTAGTATATAAGTAAGCCCAAGGCAGAAACTAAGCACAGTCTGGTGCCTGACACGGTGGAGCAGGGCCGGCAAAGTGCAAGAGACTATTTTTTTTTATTTTTTTTCTTTCTTTTATTTTTTTTATTTTGATTTTAAAACATTTTTTTTTGTTTTATGCCAAGATTGCATCTCGAAGACCTGTTTTAAATATTCCAGGCTTTTTATCAGAACCGTTGGATTCCGATCATAAAATCGCAGACCTAGCCATCACCAAATCCAGATTGGATATTAAAGCCTCGCTATTCTGGCTAAAGTTTCAATACACTTGCAAGTCAATAACATTTGTATGTTAACAGTTTATGGGTTCGGAAAACACGGTTTTTGAAATTGTTTGCTTCCTGTATTGTGAAGAGAGAAATATATTTATTGCTTTATTTTGCTTATATTTTTGCTCTGTTCTATGGCGTAGTTTGACTTCAACTGAACCTTTTCTATAATTTTCTAGACATGCTGAACTAATGGAAATGGCATTTCAATTCTTCGCCCATCGACAGACCCAAACACTACACTTCCCATTTGCCATTTGTTGGCAGTCCTAGGAAAAAGTTATATCTGCTTGCAGTTTAAATTTAGTTTATTTAAAAAAAAAATTTTATTTGTTGAAAACCCCTGGGTTCTTACTCAGTAAGTTGTAAACAAACACCATGACGTATCATAGAATTCAAAAGCAGGGGCTGGGTCAAAATTGGCACAGACTACTACTCCCAAACCCAATCGTAGAGGCCGTGAACAATTCTGGGATTATTTTATTCATTTAATACATTCATTGCATTTTCATGAATTTGTTGGCGCCGTTTTTTTATATTATTCAACCGGAACATCAGAAAGATTTTGTATTCCTTCGATCTATTTATTTATCTTTGCATAAATTTTGATGTAGATAAAATATTAGTGACAAAGGGAGAGTGGCCTCTTTATTGTCCACAGTCTGCTTCATAGTAACAACTATTTTAGGAGCGCAGCGAGTTCCGATGTTTCTCGTTGGAGGTTCTGATTCAAAGTGTGCCCCAGTACTCCGCTCGGCACCTTTTTATACCCCTCATACACATCGAACCACACCCGACGACCGTGCAACCTAGGCCCCGTTCCGACCAACTGTGCAAACGACGTCTCGCTCAAGCAACGTTCTAACGAACCAGTCTACTTTGCTAGTTTGTTAGCAGGCCCCGCCTGGCTAAAGGCCACGTAGCCTAAACTTGACATTCCAGTGTTGATAAATGATTAAACAATCCTAAATTGTACAATGACACGACCCATTTCTAATCTTTGCTAAAATAGGAATTTTCTATGACACGACACGGCCATTCTGACCTTTACACGTCCTCGTGTAATCGATAAGATACGCCGACATACACATTTTTAACAAACTAAATCTTTCTCCAATTAGTTAAAACCAGTTTATCTCTTTTTTTTCTTCTTTAAACAATCACAATATATTTTTATTGTATCACAAATTTGACAATTTGACCAAATAATTACTTACAATGTTTTTCTTTTCATTTACAAACAGTTACATTCCAAAAACTATTAATATTCTCATGACGATATCATTTCAGTTCGTCTTTATTAAGTCAGTGTTTCTGTGCACAGCCACACCATCATATGCCCCACACTCCATGATCAAAACTTATGTACTGCACTTGTGCTTGCACTATGATGCATGCGCCAAATTCATCTCCTTTTTTTCAAATAACATTACTGCTTTTCAACAGTTTCATCAACACCCACACTGGTGACTTCCATACCGTCTCTCTCAACGGCTTCCACATTGGCTACACCCTTATTGGTGTCCAATCTACCCTCTCTTTCAACGGTTTCAGCGTTATCCATACCCTCATTGGTGTTCTCTCTACCGTCTCTTTCAACGGTTTCACACAAATCAGCATAATCTTCACTTACATCCATATCGGTAAGTAGTAGTCCATCTGGTAGTTTTCTTAAGTTTTCACGAGCATACTTTTACGTTCACTTGTTAGTCAATGACTGTAGCGTATATCTATTTCCAATCAAAATTTCAGTCACTAGAAAAAAGTCCTCTAAGCTTTGGGTCTAATTTGGTTTGATTTTTTTTCCTCATTTGTCAGTAGCATAAAAGAGAGAGTCTTTTCCTAACCTAATTGCATAATTGACTCATGAACTTGATTAATTACCGACTATTTAGAGGCTCGAGGCTCAACTGGCAAAAACAGAGTCCTAGTATTTCGTTTTACTTTACGATAAAGAACTCCTGCTCTCAATTCATACGTC
The DNA here is from genome assembly GCA_018904265.1 of Lordiphosa collinella. NCBI lineage: Eukaryota > Metazoa > Arthropoda > Insecta > Diptera > Drosophilidae > Lordiphosa > Lordiphosa collinella. The sequence goes on from JAEIFV010000655.1 coordinate 42,483, forward strand.
TTTGCGATGTCTTCTGCTAGTTAGTCCATTGGTTTTTAACTTGCTGACAATATCTGCTATTTCTGGATCTCGACGCTATTCAGCGATGAGCCAGTTAGAAGATATTTCGGCCAAATTAACTCGCTTCTCAGGAATTTTGTTTTGTACAGTCCCAGTTACTGCAGAAGGAGTATTTCTCAACAAAAAATCAACGTGAGCCATTCTCTTTCCCTCCCTATATTCAATATCAAATGTGAACGACTGTAAATAAGCCCACCACCGTTGCGCTCTAGGAGCTAACTCTTGTTTAGTTCTCGACGCTTTAAGTGAATTACAATCGGTAAAAACAACAAAATTTCTTCCCTGTAAAAAGTGACGGAAGTGCTTTATAGAATTTACAACAGCTAAAGTCTCTAATTCATATGAATGAAATCTAGATTCCGCTGACGAAGTTGCCTTACTGAAATATTCCACCACATGCGGCTTACTATTGATTTTATGGAGCAAGATTGCTTCGTAACCACTTGAACTGGCATCAGTATGTAGCTCGATTGGATATTGCGGGTCAAAAATGACTAGTACCGTGTTAATTCATGTTCAATTCATACAATTCATAATTCATACAAAGGCTTCATCAATTAAGAAAATCCCTGTATGAACTGTTGAAAATAGTCCAATAAACTGTCTTAATCCCTGTTTTTCTTCATTTACAAGTTCTGTATCATATTCTACAAGCTGCTCACCATCAAGAGAAGTGTTTAATGTTTTTGATCTCACAATTTAAAAATTTTCGGAAGACAAAATTACTTTGTAACCCTGATTGAGAATTTTCCGCCCAATCACCACGTCATTTGGCAGTTGTTCATTACGGACTACATGAAATAACATTTCAATGCAGTGTTCATTAACTAATACACTTCCTAATATCTGACATGTTCTGTAAATGCTATCATTTGCTATTCCTTTTAGCTTCACAATATTATTAATACATTTTTAAGAAAGTTTTGTACTTATCTTTTCTTTCATCAGTGAACCTTTCTCTCCAGAATCAAACGTTATTGCAAACTTTTCTCCTCGGTGTACCATCTGTCCTTTGGGCTCTGCGATGCAACACTGTTGCACCCTCTTCTCCTGGAGTTCCTAGAGTTTTTCCGCCGCCAATCACCTTCTTCGTGCAATACGTCGATATGAGTCCCTGCTCACCACACTTGTAGCACGTTACACTTGCTAAGTCCCGATGTCGACGTTCACCTATGTCATTTCGGCCACTCCCATGCATTGAATGAGTTTCTTGATTCTTGGATCTGCAATCAACCACTTTGTGTCCCCAGTTTGCCACAAATATGACATTTGATTGCGAGTTTTTGACGTTTCTGGTCTGGTACCCCTTGGTGTTCCGAAAAAGTGTTTTTCCTCTTGTTGAAAGTAAACGCCTTCAGCTCGGACTGCAATTCACCTCTAGACCTCAAGTTAGAAGTAAAGGTCAAACGCTGCAGTCGACTATCCATATTAGCCAAATTAGCAAGGGTAACTGATACAGCAATACTTTCAGTATCCATCTAACGTCAATTTGTGACACGCGTAGTCACCATGCGGCTAGCATACACAGCAGGTTTCCATCTTCGGTTGGACGACTTACTAGCGTTTCCACAGAAGTAAACTGCTGCACGAAAAGCCCCTTAAAATCCGGCCATGTAATGTCAGGGTAGCTGATTAGAGAGAGCCACTGCGATGCACTTCCTTCCAACGCCTTACTAAGCGCCATATCGAGTTGACCACCTTTTAGCTGGTTCTCACTCAGGATGATGTCCACCGTGATGTCCACCGTGTATGGATTTCGCTAGTTCGATGATGCTTAGGTTTTGCAATTCCATAATTGCACGTAGCGATTCGTCCGGTACTGTAGGTTGCGGCACAAATCCCACTTCTGATGTCAAAGGGAGAGTGTCCTCTTTATTGTCCACAGTCTGCTTTATAGTAACAACTATATAAGGAGAGCAGCGATTTCCGATATTTCTCGTTGGAGGTTCTGATTCAAAGTGTGCCCCAGTACTCCGCTCGGCACCTTTTTATACCCCTCACACACATCGAACCACTCCCGACGACCGTGCAACCTAGGCCCCGTTCCGACCAACTATGCAAAAATCTATTTTTCATCCGATTGACTTGAAATTTGGTTTGTAAGGATAGTAATGTAATTTTCTGATGTTGGAAAATTTGACCTTAGGGTCGGAAAACTCAGCAGTCAAAAACCTATTGTCATCCGATTGGCTTTAAACTTGGTTTGTAAGGATAGTATAAGAAATAACGAATTAACGGTAACTCGGGCTGCCGTTTTTCATTGTACTGGCTGTGTGCGGGACCTGGACCTCGACCTGGAGGTGGCACTGAACCTGTACGAGGTGTGTTCAAAAAGTGTCGCGAATTTTGTGTTTTTTCAAAAATTATTTATTTATTCATGTGTAAAATGTGAATAACACGTATAATTTTGAATTTAAATATAACCGATTATTGTAACTGCCAACCCTTTAAAACCTGTGCAACACTTAAAACTAGTGTTATATAGTGACAGATGCTGATATATCGATAAGTGTGGACTTATCGATATATCAGAGCGTCAGTCAGAGTTTGCGCCTAGTGAAACATAGAGAACGTTCGCCTGTATGTAATAATTTTAAACAGTAATTTAAGACATTTAATAATAAAGATAATTAAAAACCGAGTTTATAAATCAGGTGTGGGGTCAAGCCCAACAGCTTTGTGTAACTTTGGTGATGAAATACATAGAGATTATTAGAAAATCAAAAACTGAGCTGATCGCCATCTTGGAAAAAGAAAAGTGCTGTTCGATTATAACGCTACAATTTTTCAATTGCGATTGGCTGTGAAGTCCGTAATAAATTCTAAAACAAGGATGGAAGTTAAATCAGATGATGCAGCTATGGAAAACCTGCCCCTGGACGAGAAATTGGTGGCGCCTGTCGACGACAACATTGAGTTGCAAGGTGTGTGTGAGAGCGAACGAGACAACCATAGTGAGAGTGATGCAAGCAACATGGCGCCAGACGAAAACATTACACAGAATGATGAAATTCAAGGGGACGCAACACAGTTAGGCATGCAGTCAACGACAGACACGAACATGCAGCCACAAGGTCGACGCTGTTTTGAAGTACCCATAGCAACCCAGATGGAGGACGAGCTGCGATCTTTGGGACAACTAGAGGAGCTGTATGCAGCCCGTAAACGTGTGTGCGATTTGAGAAGCCTTGTTGAAGGAGCTGAGGGCAGACAAACCGAATCAAGTACGTCGAGGCTGGATGGCATGGACATGAAGTACCTGGATGCCTTGGTTCAGCCTTTTTCTGGAGATGATGCCTACCCTGTTTCTCGCTGGCTAGTTGACTTCGAGGACGTTATGAATGTCTACAACGTACCTGATCCTCGACGATGGATCTTTGCCAAGCGTTTGCTAACTGGTTCGGCAAAAATACATATGATCCATGTCGCGCCTTTAACATGGAAAGATCTACGTGCGGAGTTGCTGGAAGTCTTTGAGCAAAAGGTGACAACTTGGGATGTGGCCAAGCAATTGGAGGCCCGAAAAATTTCTCAAGGTGAGACAGCACTACAATACTATATTGCCATGTGCGGCATTGCACGACAAGCAGACTTGGCTACCGTTGACGTGGTGCGATTCATTGTGGATGGCCTGCAGGACAAGACTGGAGCTGCGACAGCTCTAGCCTATTGTGAGTCCCTTGGTGAACTGCGTAAGAAGATTACCGTATACGACAAGATGAGAATGCTGCGTACTCAGATGCCCCACCGTGTAGAAGAGATGAGTAAGTCTAAGAGTAGCGCAACAGCGAGTCAACAGCAGGCTCCTAATGCCCTTCGCTGTTATAATTGCCGTCAACTTGGGCACATGATGAAAGATTGCAAGCGACCTAAGAGACCTGATGGTGCCTGTTTTAGTTGTTGGGGAAGTGACCATAAGTACCAGCAGTGCCCCAAACGTAGAGTGATGACTACTGTAGCCGCTGTTCAAGGTCATGATGCAGCGGATGAGAATATTTCTGAAGATTTGGCCGCTATGCAATTAGTTCAATTATGAGTTCCATCTGGTGAAGAAAGAGTCACAAGTGTAATAAGTTTATTTGATACAGGTAGTCCAGTAAGTTTTATCCATAAGTCATTAATCCCGAAATACGTTAAGTTAAATTCCGAACGAAGCAAGTTCCAAGGATTGGGTGGAACTCCTATTTCTGTTTGGGCCAAAATAAAGTGCCTTATTAATTTTGCTTCAAAGTTATATACAATCTGGTTATATGTAGTGGATGACCATATATTGCCGTTGCCAGTACTTCTAGGACGGGATTCACTCCAAATAATGGAGATTCAATTAGTACATAAGAAGAATATAAATGCGAGATGTGAATTACCGCTGAATGGGAAAAATATTGAAACTATTGATTCTACTTGTGCATCTTTATTCACCAGTAACTCCTTAAAGATTCATAGTATAAGTAAGATAAGCAAAAACCAAAACAATAGCGATAAGTTAATTAGGCATAATGATCAAGGTGATGTGGAAAAAGCCTCTCAGAATGACAACAATTTTGGTGACTTCTTGGCGTGCGTAGAAGTGAACACGAATGAGGAGATTAATATAGGATTCGATTTTGGTATAGCTCGGGCAGAAGAATGCCGTACTTTAGTAAGATTGCATTATGTGAACAAAGAGGGTGATTATAGAGTAAAACCTAAATACCAAATGACCATAAGATTAACCGATACGACCCCTTTTCATTGTTCTCCGAGACGATTATCATACTTTGAGAGAGAAAAGGTAGCAGAGATAATCGAAAATTTGTTGAAGAAAAACATTATACGACCTAGTAAGTCCCCATATGCCTCCCCTGTGGTCCTTGTGAAGAAGAAGTTAGGAGAAATTCGTATGTGTGTTGACTATCGTGGAATGAATAAACGCATTATTAAAGATAATTTTCCATTACCCCTTATAGAAGACTGCCTAGAGTATTTGGAAGGGAAATGTTGTTTTTCCATAAATGATTTTAAAAGCGGTTTCCATCAGATAGGAGTTGAAGAGAATAGTGTACAATACACTGCATTTGTGACCCCTCAAGGACATTACGAATATCTGAGAATGCCCTTTGGACTAAAAAATGGCTCTGCAATTTTCCAGAGATTCATTTCAGAAATACTTGCTGACTTTATCAAGAATAAGAGCATAGTGGTGTACATGGATGATATAGTTGTTGCGACTAAGAACGTAGAGGAGCATCTAGAGATTTTGAGGAAGCTATTGGACCGTATCAGTGAACACAATTTAGAGATCAACATGAAGAAATGTGTATTTTTGAAGAAAGATTGTGAGTTTTTGGGTTACAAAGTGGACCAACATGGAATAGTACCTAGTGATTCTCACTTAGAAGCGTTGAGCAGTTTTCCGGTGCCCCAATCCCTTCAGACACTTCATTCATGTCTTGGCTTTTTCTCTTACTTCCGCCGTTTTGTACTGTCCTTTGCTCGCATAGCAAGACCCTTAACCGAATTGTTAAAGCAGGGTGGCCCATTCCCACTTAACGATGAGCAATTACTGGCTTTTAACACCTTGAAGACTGCTTTAGCAAACCCTCCAGTCCTGGCCATCTTTAACCCAGATAGGGAAACAGAATTACATACTGATGCTAGTTCGCATGGATTTGGAGCAGTATTATTACAAAGACAGGATGATGGTAAGATGCACCCGGTTTCGTTTTACTCCGGAAAAACAACAGCAGCTGAATCGCGTTACCACAGTTTTGAACTGGAAACCCTTGCCATTATAAATGCGTTGCGTCGTTTTCGAGTATACCTAGAGCACAAACCCTTTAAAATAATAACGGACTGCAATTCATTGGTGCAAACGATGAGCAGAAAAGCGATTAATCCGAAAATAGCGCGTTGGTCACTGGAATTGGAAAATTATGACTTTTCTATAGAACATAGACCTGGCGTTAATATGTCACATGTAGATGCATTGAGTAGGCAGACACAATTATTGGAGACACTGGAAGACGATGAGAAAATAAGATCTGACCATGTAAAAAACCATAGAGCTGGACCAGTAGAGAACCGTAGAGCTGAAATGCATAGAGTGGAACCGCTAGAGAACCATAGAGGAGAGCATGTAGAGAACCATAGAGCTGAAAGGTATAAAGACGAACCGTTAGAAAACCATAGAGCAGAGCATGTAGAGAACCGTAGAGCTGAAAGGTATGAAGACGAACCGTTAGAGAACCATAAAAGAGAGCGTATAGGACACCATAGAGCAGAACGTATAGAGAAGCATAGAGCTGATCCATTATCGAACAATAGAGCAGAACGTATAGAGAAGTATAGAGCTGATCCATTATCGAACCATAGAGCGGAACGTATAGAGAAGCATAGAGTTGAGCCATTAGGGAACAATAGAGTAGAGCGTATAGAGAAGCATAGAGCTAATCCATTATCGAACCATAGAGCGGAACGTATAGAGAAGCATAGAGTTGAGCCATTAGGAAACAATAGAGTAGAACGTACGGAAAAGCATAGAGATGAGTGTAGAGAAATCCGTAGCGCTGGGCAAATAGAAGATCATAGAGCGAAGCATAGAGAAAACAGGAAAGTTGAGTTCCTGAGTAATAGTAGAAGTGGGTATGTAGGTAAGCATAGAGTTGACTATACGAATAACTGTAGAGCTGTGGATATTAGGGACAATAGAGTTGAGTTTGCGAAGAGTGTTGAAACGGACCATGGAAAAAGAACCATGTATAGGACGAATGGTGGAATAAACCCTGAAGAGAACCTTATGGATAACACTAGAGATTTGACTAGAGAGGGTATAGATAAAGATGGACTTGAAAGTGTAGAATCCCTGCAAGACAAAAGTGAATCCGATAGTGATATAGAGACTTATAATAGGAATGGAATAACAGATGAAAACCTTTATAGAGCGAATAATGTCTATTATGATACGGACGGTGTTAAAGAGCCCCGGGGAGGTTGTAATGTTGAATTGGAAGAAGAAGAGACAAGAGAATTTGAGTTCTTAGAGCAGACCTTTTTAGAATCGCTACCATTGGTTGGTGTAGTAGGTGCAACTCCAGAAGATATAGATTTGATACTTCAAACTGAGCAGATGAGAGATAAGGAATTAACCAAAATTAGAGAATTATTAGAGAACGGAAGTCAGATTGACTTTGAGTTAGTGGATGGTGTGGTTTATAAAAAAGAGAGAGACGACACATTACGCTTATATGCACCTATGGGTATAGAAGAACAATTGATTAGGCTGTCCCATGAAAAACTTGGTCACTTAGCGGCAGACAAATGTGTGAATGACTTGAGAAAAACTTATTGGTTCCCTGCTATGAGGAGTAAAGTAGAGAAATTTATAAGAAACTGTTTACCTTGCATACTACATTCGGTGCCTAAAACCATTCACAATCGAACACTCCATAGTATTCCAAAGCCTTGTGTACCGTTTCATACACTCCATATAGACCACTTAGGCCCTTTACCAAGTATAAACTCGAAGAGAAAACACCTCCTAGTAATTATTGATGCATTTACAAAGTTCGTAAAGCTCTTCCCTGTTAACAGTACAAGTACGCGTGAAGCTAAAGATGCATTGAGTAAATATTTTGAGTTTTACAGTCGTCCTAGGAGAATAATATCGGACCGTGGCACTTGTTTTACTTCTTTAGAGTTTGTTACCTTCTTGCAAGAGCGTGACATAGAGCATATCAAAGTGGCCACAGGAGCACCACAGGCAAATGGCCAAGTAGAGCGAGTCAATCGTGTCCTTACCCCTATGCTAGGAAAGATGTCAGAACCCCTTAGACAAGCAGATTGGTATAAATTGATGAGCAAGGTTGAGTTTGCTATCAATAACTCCATTCATAGTAGTACCCAAGAGACCCCTAGCATGCTTCTTTTTGGAGTAACTCAGAAAGGACCTATCGTAGATGAACTATCAGAATACCTGGAGAGTAAATTGAGCGAGAAACCTAGAGATTTGAAGACAATGCGCAATCAAGCAGGAGTTAATATCGTAAGTTCACAAGCAAGGAATGAGCAACTGTATGCTAAAAGACATAGAGCTCCCATAGTGTTTCAAGTAGGTGATTATGTAGCCATACGCAACGTAGATACCACGCCAGGAATTAACAAGAAGTTTGCACCGAAATATAGAGGACCTTACAAAGTCAACCGTGTGTTTGACAATGACAGATATGAGATAGTCGACATTGATGATTGCCAGCTGACACAGTTACCTTTTCGTAGTGTTTTGGAACCTGCTAGACTTAAGCATTGGATAAGTAATTTAAGTGATATGGTAGCTATGTGTTCCTAGATCGAGGTCGATCTGTAGTCAGGTCGGCCGAATGTAAAATGTGAATAACACGTATAATTTTGAATTTAAATATAACCGATTATTGTAACTGCCAACCCTTTAAAACCTGTGCAACACTTAAAACTAGTGTTATATAGTGACAGATGCTGATATATCGATAAGTGTGGACTTATCGATATATCAGAGCGTCAGTCAGAGTTTGCGCCTAGTGAAACATAGAGAACGTTCGCCTGTATGTAATAATTTTAAACAGTAATTTAAGACATTTAATAATAAAGATAATTAAAAACCGAGTTTATACATGAATATCTATTTTGTCCCCTTCAAAGTAATCCCCATGAGATATTATACACGTGTGCCAACGGTTTTTCCAATCTTCGAAGCACTTCAAAAAATCATTTTTCTTAATCTTGTTCAGCTCCTCCTTCGATGCCGTCTTTATCTCGTCAAGCGTAGCGTAACGTCGTCCTTTCATGGGCCTCTTCAGTTTAGGGAACAAGAAAAAGTCACTGGGGGCCAGATCTGGGGAATAAGGTGGCTGCGGCATCATTAGTGTGTTGTTTTTGGCCAAAAAGTCGCGCACAAGCAACGATGTGTGAGCAGGGGCGTTATCGTGGTGCAAAAGCCAATTTTTGTTCTTCCACAAATCCGGGCGTTTCTGGCGGATTGCTTCGCGCAAATTGCGCATAACTTGCAGGTAATATTCCTTATTGACCGATCTTCCCTGTGGCAAGAACTCATGATGCACCACGCCCCTGCAATCGAAGAAAACTGTCAGCAAAACTTTCACATTCGACCGAACTTGGCGCGCATTTTTCGGTCTTGGTTCGTGCGGCAGCTTCCATTGAGATGATTGAGCTTTGGTTTCCACGTCATAACCATAAACCCAAGATTCGTCACCAGTTATGACCCTCTGGAGCAAATTTGGGTCGTCGCGGACAGAGTTTAACATCTCATTAGCAATGTTCATGCGATGCTGTTTTTGGTCGCAATTGAGCAATTTTGGTACGAATTTCGCGGCGACCCGTCTCATGCCAAAATCATTGATAAAAATCGAATGGCACGAGCCAATCGATATGTTTAGGTCCTCAGCAACTTCTCTAACGGTGATTCGACGATTGGCCAATACCATTTTCTCCACTTCATTAATTTTTTCGTCTGTTGTTGAAGTGCTCGGGCGTCCGGCACGCTCTTCGTCGTTCACATCTTCTCGGCCTTCTGAGAACATTTTGTACCACCGATAAACGTAGCTTCGGTCCAAGGTAGCTTCTCCGTATGCCACAGTCAACATTCGGAATGCATCCGCGCACTTAATTTCGTTTTTCACACAAAATTTGATACAGGTTCTTTGATCCATTTTTTTGAATAGGTGAAAATCGAAGATAATCCAAAACACGTGCAAGCAAAGCAGCTGTCAACAATTAAGTGAACATTCAAAATGGCCGAGCTTGTCGGCATAAGTGAGAGACATGAGTACCAACATAACGCCACAGAAAAATCGAAATTCGAATATACGTAACCCGCGAAAATTCAAAATTCGCGATACCTTTTGAACACACCTCGTACGTGAAAGTGGCAGTAGTCGTGGACCTGAAGGTGGCCATTGAGGTGGCCATGGAGGTGTCCATGGAGGTGGCAATGGAGGTGGGCCTGTAGGTGGACCTGTAGGTGGACCTGTAGGTGGACATGGAGGTGGAAAATGGTCCAAAAACCGAAATATTTGCAAAATTCTTAATCTCGGTGAAACTTTGGGGATTGACTAGACGCTTGCCAGGGAATGTTTCTAAGTAGAAGAAACGGGCAGAAAATGGTGCACAAACCGCGATATATGGCAAATTTTTGATTTCAGTGAAACTTAGTGGAATGGTGGACGCTTGTCCGGGAACGTTTCTGAGTTGAAGAAATGGGCGAAAAATGGTGGACAAACTGCGAAATTTGAAAAATCATAGCGTTCATCCGGATGCAATGCCACTTTGAGGAATGGTTGGAGAACTGGTGGAAAATGTCCCAAAATGTGTGTTCAAGGCCAATCCTTATTTTTGGGCCGTTCTTTAATTGGGTTTGTCAGCTTTAAATTTGAAAAGTTTACCATTAAGATCGGAAATGTCAGGAGAGTCTATATTTTTAACCGCGGGAGGGGCATAAGAGTCAATCTCTGCTTTGAGCCGATTTATGTAAGATACGGTCAAATATGTTCCAATTTGTGAAATCCACCCCCAAGTCGGAAAAGAAAACTGATACTCTTATCGGTTAAAATAGCTTAACTGACGGCGGCGTAGCGAAGCAAGATGGGTTTATTTACTAGTCTTTTATAAAGATGTAATGCTACTTGCATAAGCCGATGACATTATGGGCAAATCCGAACGGGCTGTAAGCAAGGCGATTTCAGAGATCGAGAAGCAGTCAAAACTCATGGGTGTCCCAGAAATGGCCGACCTAGCACAGTAGTGTTGGAAAATGTTCACAAAAAATATCAAAAAGGGGAAGTACCTACTATTAAAAGCTTAAGTTTGAAGTTTGGTGCCTTTACCTTGCACAGTTTTTTTTTCGATTTTAATAGAAAACGCTTGTTATTGATTTGCAAACATGGACAAAATAGGTCATCGTTATGTCATACAATACGTTCATATAAAAGGTCTTAGTCCAACCAATATTAAAAAGGAGCTGGATTCTACCTTACGTAATTCTGCTCCCTCGTTTACAACAATAAAATATTGGGTGGCTGAGTTTAAGCGAGGTCGTTTGAGCTGCGAAGATGAACATCGTAATGGGCGTCCAAATGAGGTGACCACTTCCGAAATGGTGGCCAAAATTAAAAAATGTGTATTGAGTGACCGGCGATTGAAAGTTCGTGAGTTAGCTGAATGTGTAGGCATTTCAAAAAGTGCTGTACATCGCATATTGACAAAAAAATTGGACATGAAAAAGTTATGCGCAAGATGGGTGCCGCGTTTGCTGACTTCAGAACAAAAACGCCGGTTCACACCTCTGCCGTTGCAATGGCTAAAATTCATGAATTAAAATTTGAATTGCTACCTCACGCCCCTTATTCGCCAGACTTAGCTCCCTCTGATTATTTCTTATTTCCAAACTTGAAAAAATGGATCGGAGTAAAAAGATTTGGCAGCAATGAAAAGGTGGAGTCCGAGGTTAATGCCTATTTTAAAGAGCTTCACAGTTCTTATTATAAAAAAGGAATCGAAGCTATTGAACATCGCTGGGAAAAGTGTATCGACCTAAAAGGATCCTATGTTGAAAAATAAAAGAAAAAAATGATAAATTTTTGTGTTTTAGTAGTTAGTTACCTGAAAACATAATGGCTATATTTTTCAAACTTTTTTTACGAAAGTACCGAACTCAGCTAGTAGCGTACTCTGGCAAGTCATTTAAGTTCAAAAAAAAAACGAAGAACAAAAGTTAGCAATTTTTTTGGTAAGGGACGTGAAGTGCAAAACGATTTTTAAGTAAAAACACAGTGGTAAGTCTGTGTATTTCATATTTTTAATAAAATTCTTGTTTGCCTTCATTACAACTATTTTGTCCCACCAATACCCTTGTATAACCTTGAAGCTCGTATACTCCAACGCGTGGGGCAATCAATTGGAGGTTTCTTGAATTGCTTGTCCACCATAAGGTTGCTGATTGATGGTGTGCGTAGCTTTTTAACAGGGGCTCTGACCGTTTTAAGACCGCATTGACTGCTAGCTGCAGTGTAAGCTCTCCGCAAGTCAAATATAAAGAAAGTCACTAAGGTTCGAAGAAAAGACGAAGTTATTGTGTTCTTTATACACACTTATGTATGCATTTGCTATCCATGACAAAATTTTCTAAAGTTATCGACACTATTCTCATTGTCGTAATTCTAGTCATCGTAATCCGAAGCAGGGTCAATGTTAAGAAGCTTCACCATTTTCACCATATTTCTGCCGTTATCCTTAGTACATGAATAAAAAAATTACATGGTCTTGTCGATTTGACTTGTTATTGTTCTCATCATTTTGAATCACTTCGTCGTAAGAACGCTTCATATGCTTTGTCAAATTAGTGCCATAATCACCCTAAAAAAGAACAAATTAATTTCCACAGAAACCTTCGATTACTTACATACTTTACAAATTTACATACATGCGTACATTTGTAAAAACAGCATTTGTTGTTGGTTTGCGCGAAGGCGTATGGCATGCGCATAGGACTAACGCTAAACAAAATTGTAGCAAGAACTTCGGATGTGTCTCTCTTCTCTTTCTCTCCTATGCTCTTGCGAAAATGAAGGCAACAACAATACGAGCAGACAAGGCTGTATCGTCGATTTTGTTTTTTTAGTCGAGCCTCAAGCACTCACATACCCAACCGGGTTTCTCTTTTGTTTTCTTGTTGTTGTTGTTGTTTCTGATTTTGGATTTTTTATCTGTGTGTGTAAAAACGCACGCATAAGTGGTATTTGGAAACCTCTGTTTTACACCACCTTTTTCTATTACACGTATTTTCGATAGGGATTTGCACTTGCAGTTTTTTCTTCGAGTTCTTCTTTTGCTGATTATAAACCTATACACTTGTCTCTTTCTAACAATTGCGTATGCAGAAGGAGAAGCAAAAAAGGCGCCAAGCGTTTGATTATTTTCCAATATCTATCACAGTGCAACGAAAACCACGCGTTAGTGTTGTTTTTAAGTATGGTAATATCGCGATCCAAGCAATGTTGCGATGAAAAAATCTTAACAAATAAACGATGAAACACAACTGAATTTCTTATGTAAGCACATGTGTAGGTAAAGTAAATCGAAACCTGTCGCAATAATTCAACTTAAGTAGAAAAGTCCAGCCGCATGCTAATGCGACGCAATAAAAAATAGTTAAGCTGGCTTAAAACAAAACAGTTTCTATTTATTTCTTTAAAATATGAATGCTAAGCAAATTTCTCGTTGTATGCAATAATAATTCTCCACTAATTAAGTTAAGTTTAAGCTAAAGATCAATGCAATGCGCTTTCATTAAATATAAATACTGTAAAGAATTATTTTTAAAGCATTTTAAAAAAAACTGTGAAATGGCTTGCAACACTGTAAATTCCTGTCCAGGTGGCAACTCTGTGAGCTGTTGGACACTGAACTTAGGTATTTTAGTGTTTTCCTAGTACGGTCATACTGTGTAGTATATAAGTAAGCCCAAGGCAGAAACTAAGCACAGTCTGGTGCCTGACACGGTGGAGCAGGGCCGGCAAAGTGCAAGAGACTATTTTTTTTATTTCTTTTTATTTTGATTTTAAAACATTTTTTTTTGTTTTATGCCAAGATTGCATCTCGAAGACCTGTTTTAAATATTCCAGGCTTTTTATCAGAACAGTTGGATTTCGATCATAAAATCGCAGTACCAGCCATCATCAAATCCAGATTCGATATTAATGCCTTGCTATTCTGGCTAAAGTTTCAATACACTTGCAAGTCAATAACATTTGTATGTTAACAGTTTATGGGTTCGGAAACCACGGTTTTTGAAATTGTTTGCTTCCTGTAATATCTTGTATTCAGTTCTATGGCGTAGTTTGACTTCTACTGAACCTTTTCTATAATTTTCTAGACATGCTGAACTAATGGAAATGGCATTTCAATTCTTCGCCCATCGACAGACCCAAACACTACACTTCCCATTTGCCATTTGTTGGCAGTCCTAGGAAAAAGTTATATCTGCTTGCAGTTTAAATTTAGTTTATTTAAAAAAAAAAATTTTTATTTGTTGAAACCCCTGGGTTCTTACTCAGTAAGTTGTAAACAAACACCATGACGTATCATAGAATTCAAAAGCAGGGGCTGGGTCATAATTGGCACAGACTACTACTCCCAAACCCAATCGTAGAGGCCGTGAACAATTCTGGGATTATTTTATTCATTTAATACATTTCATTGCATTTTCATGAATTTGTTGGCGCCGTTTTTTTATATTATTCAACCGGAACATCAGAAAGATTTTGTATTCCTTCGATCTATTTATTTATCTTTGCATAAATTTTGATTTAGATAAAATATTATGTCAAAGGGAGAGTGGCCTCTTTATTGTCCACAGTCTGCTTCATAGTAACAACTATTTTAGGAGCGCAGCGAGTTCCGATGTTTCTCGTTGGAGGTTCTGATTCAAAGTGTGCCCCAGTACTCCGCTCGGCACCATTTTATACCCCTCACACACATCGAACCACTCCCGACGACCGTGCAACCTAGGCCCCGCTCCGACCAACTGTGCAAACGACGTCTCGCTCAAGCAACGTTCTATCGAGCCAGCCTACTTTGCTAGTTTGTTAGCAGGCCCCGCCTGGCATGTTACAATAGTCACGGACAGCGGTCTTGCACTCTTTTTGTAGGGCTTTAGTCATATAAGGTATAGAAAGTGTTTTGTTAGTAGGCAAACACTTTGGTTGCTTTGTTGTGACATAAATTAAATAAAAAATAAGTAAAACGTGTCGATTCAAATAAATATACTTTTAATAAAATTAATAAATATCTAATATAAAAAACATTTATCTTTTGTAATTTAGTATTTTTTGTGTTTTTTTTACTATGTTTTGTTTTGTTTTTGTATTTTTATTTAATTGGTTTTTACGCTAGCTCCAATAGCAACTTAACAACAAAATACAAACAGAAAAATCGGCCGCATCAACGTCTTACCTCAACGACAAGCACTTAGCGACTGTCAACAAGTACTCAAAAAAAAGAGAGCACACTCTCGGATGACACTACCGTATTAATTGTATCATGCGCCTGGCTAAAGGCCACGTAGCCCAAACTTGACATTCCAGTGTTGATAAATGATTAAACAATCCTATATAGTACAATGACACGACCCATTTCTAATCTTTGCTAAAATAGAAATTTACTATGACACGACAAGTATATAAATTTCGAGACGATGTCTTTCTCGTTCGATTATCTGAGGTGGAATGAGAATCTGAAACATGCGAAATCTTGCACTTAACACTGACGCTTGAGGGAACATTTGAACATAAGAACATTTGCTTGCGAACAACCAAAACCAATTGTTCAGAGTTCAGTCAATCTTGAAATTTTTATACCCTTGCAGAGGGTATTATAAAATTGCCCGGATGTTTGTAACGCATAGAAGGAAGCATCTCCGACCACATAAAGTATATGTATTCTTGATCAGCATGACTAGCTGAGTTGATTTAGCCCTGTCCGTCTGTTTCTATGCTGTCTCCTCCGTCAGTCTTAAGGCTATCCTCACCAAACTTTGCCATAGGAACGATCGGTTGAAAAACTAGTCTTAGTGAGAAAATTTGTTGGTTTTTTATGGAAATGCCTCCCAAAAACGTATTTCTTAGTTTACTATCCTTTCCCATGATTTCACTAAGTTTGGTCGAACTATAGCATATAGCTGCCATAGGAACGATCGGTCGAAAAACTAGTTCTAGTGAGAAAAACTTTTTTGTTTTTAATGAAAATCTCCTTATCATTGGCATACACTTATTGTATATACTTTTACACAATTCCACAAAGTTTGGTCTTAATCGGATGACTATAGCATAAAGCTCCCATAGAAACGATTGGGCGAAAAACTAGTTCTAGTGAGAAAAACTTTTTTGTTTTTTATGAAAACGTCCTTATCATTGGCATACACCTGTTTAATATACTTTTACACAATTCTACAAAGTCTTATCAAAATCGGATTAATATAGCATATAGCTGCAGTATGAATGATCGGTCGAAAAAGAAGTTCTAGTGAGAAAAACTTTTCTGTTTTAAATGGGATCGCCTCCAAATTTCGTAATTAACAGTGTATGCAGTCATGCGCTTTTCCTGCTCATTTTTCTTCCTTCTGAAAAGGCGCTTCTCCTCTCTCCTTTTCTCCCGGTATCGCTCATTAACAGCCCGCGTTGCTCAAGACTGCAGAGTTCTCCTGTAGGCAGCGTCTTTCTCTGCAGTAGCGCGGCGGTACTCATCATCGTACCATGACTGTTTTCGGGAGTTTTCGGCGAATCCGAGAATCTCCTTGGCAGCTCAACATGCAAGAATTAAACTGAACAACGAAAATTAAAAAAAAGTATTTAATTAACAAGTATGTGTGCAGCTGAGTCTACGATATACTCACTAAGAAAGCTATTGAGGTAGGTTAAGGTAGAGTTAAGATTTATCGCACCTACGAGGGCCGTCCCAGAAATGGCCGACCTAGCACAGCAGTGTTGGAAAATGTTCACAAAAAAATATTAAAAAGGGGAAGTACCGACTATTAAAAGCTTAAGTTTCAAATTTGGTGCACAGTTTTTTTTTTGGTCGATTTTAATAGAGAACGCTTGTTATTGATTTGCAAACATGGACAAAATTGCTCATCGTTATGTGATACAATACGTTCATATAAAAGGTCTTAGTCCAACCAATATTAAAAAGGAGCTGGATTCTACCTTACGTAATTCTGCTCCCTCGTTTACAACAATAAAATATTGGGTGGCTGAGTTTAAGCGAGGTCGTTTGAGCTGCGAAGATGAACATCGTAATGGGCGTCCAAATGAGGTGACCACTTCCGAAATGGTGGCCAAAATTAAAAAATGTGTATTGAGTGACCGGCGATTGAAAGTTCGTGAGTTGGCTGAATGTGTAGGCATTTCAAAAAGTGCTGTACATCGCATATTGACCAAAAAATTGGACATGAAAAAGTTATGCGCAAGATGGGTGCCGCGTTTGCTGACTTCAGAACAAAAACGCCGGTTCACACCTCTGCCGTTGCAATGGCTAAAATTCATGAATTAAAATTTGAATTGCTACCTCACGCCCCTTATTCGCCAGACTTAGCTCCCCTCTGGTTATTTCTTATTTCCAAACTTGAAAAAATGGCTCGGAGGAAAAAGATTTGGCAACAATGAAGAGGTGGAGTCCGAGGTTAATGCCTATTTTGAAGAGCTTCACAGTTCTTATTATAAAAAAGGAATCGAAGCTATTGAACATCGCTGGGAAAAGTGTATCGACCTAAAAGGATCCTATGTTGGAAAATAAAAAAAAAAATGATAAATTTTTGTGTTTTAGTAGTTAGGTCCGCTATTTCTGGGACGGCCCTCGTACCTGCATAAACCAAGTTTTTACGTTCTCAAAAAATTGTTGTTGAAGCAAATTAATGAAAACTCTTGAAATTAAGGGTACCGGGTATTTCGAACTAGGTTCACGCTACTGCAGCGCCATTATTCATTTCCAAAGTCGAAACTTCTATAGCATATACTTACTTATTTGGTATTTGACGGTACTATAGAATTTTCAACATTTTTGTTCTACTTTTCTAGTGATTTATGGTGTACTTTAAATAAATGTCTTCTTTCTTTCCCTAATTCGTTCGCCTTTCGCCTGTTCATTTTTTTTTCCTCTTTTTCATCCATACGACTATTATGTCCAAGCCAGCGCAGCCGCTGTTGTTTTATGCGCTTGACTAGATCAGTGTCCCCTTAGAGCTCTTACAGTTCGTGGTTCATACGGGTGCGGAACTCATCGCCAACTTTTGCAGGTCCATAAATCCTCCGAAGGACTTTTCTCTCGAACACGCCGATCAGGCGATCCACTGTTGTTAATGTCCATGCTTCTGAGCCGTATTGCAGGACTGGGATAATAAGCGACTTGTATAGCGCAATTTCCGTTTTTCGAGAGAGGGCTCTGCTCTTGAACTTCTTACTAAGCCTGTAGTAACATCGGTTTGCAAGAGTTATTCTTCTTCGGATCTCCAGACTGTTGTTGTAGCTGGTAATCATCGTTTTGAGATAGACAAAATCCTTTACAACGTTAAAGTTGTACAGATTGTCCAAGACGCGTAGGCTCACTGCGTGCTGAGACTAGGAACTTCGTCTTTTCCTCATTTACGAGGGCCGTCCCAGAAATAGCCGACCTAACTACTAAAACACAAAAATTTATCATTTTTGTATACCCTTGCAGAGGGTATTATAAAATTGTGCGGATGTTTGTAACGCATTGAAGGAAGCATCTCCGACCACATAAAGTATATATATTCTTGATCAGCATGACGAGCTGAGTTCATTTAGCCTTGTCCGTCTATCCGTCCGTCCGTCTGTCCGCTACAATACGCTGCACATTTGTCGGATCCGGCCGCATCGGATGACTATAGCATATAACTGCCATAGGAACAATCGGTCGAAAAACTAGTTCTAGTGAGAAAAACTTTTTATTGGCATATTCTTATTTTATTTACTTTAACACATTTCCACAAAATTTGATCAAAATCGGATATAGCTGCAGTATGAATGATCGGTCGAAAAAGAAGTTCTAGTAAGAACAACTTTTTTGTTTTCAATGGATGCTGCAAGGGTATAAAAAACTTCGGCCGAGCCGAATTTAACTTTCCCCTATTTTTATACCCTGTTCACATTGAAAATGGGAAAAGGGGGATCATGAAGTTCTGCAAAAGTATGTAACAGGAAGAAGGAAGCATGCGACCCTTAAATTATATATCTGACAGAAGTCGTTTAGTCTCGGTCTGTCTTGCTTGACCGTATAGCGCGTGGACCGCATTGATCGATTTTTGTTGTGGGGGGGGGCTGCATTGCACGCATGCCGTTGTGTGTATGTTGGAGTGTGTGTGTATGTAAAGGAAAACACACGAAATCAAGGAAACAGGGTATTTTGTAGTCGGGGCACTCGACTGCAGCTCCCTAACTTGTTTATAATAAGAACTGTGAAGCTCTTCAAAATAGGCATTAACCTCGGACTCCAACTCTTCACTGTTGGCAAATCTTTTTCCTCCGAGCCATTTTTTCAAATTTGGAAAAAAGAAATAATCAGAGGGAGCTAAGTCTGGCGAATAAGGGGCGTGAGGTACCAATTCAAATTTTAATTCATTAATTTTAGCCACTGCAACGGCAGAGGTGTGAACCCATCTTGCGCATAACTTTTTCCTTTCTGGGACGGCCCT
Organism: Lordiphosa collinella; assembly: GCA_018904265.1. Taxonomy (NCBI): domain Eukaryota; kingdom Metazoa; phylum Arthropoda; class Insecta; order Diptera; family Drosophilidae; genus Lordiphosa; species Lordiphosa collinella. The sequence goes on from JAEIFV010000655.1 coordinate 61,774, forward strand.
CGTAAACTCTGTACCAGAGGTACACATAAAATATTAAGTTTGTGCAAAAGTTTCAGTAAGTCCGTCCGTCTATCTGTCCGTATGAACAAACAGATCTCAGAGGTGGTAAGAGATAGAGATTTCACATGTATGGAACATATGTTTCTTATACTTGCAGGCAGATCAAGTTTATTCTCAATTTTGGCCACACCCCCTACCGCCCCCGCAATATCGAAAAATCGTCATATCTCCCACAGTTTTATCGATAGAAAGTTCGAACCTTTTGGAATTTTTAAGATCGGATGACCGATATTCGAGATATAAGAAAAACAAACAGTTATGGGCAGCACCGGTCGCAACGGTGATGGGCAGCACCGGTCGCAACGGTGATGGGCAGCACTTCACAGGTACAGAGTATGTTATAGTCGGGCTTGACCGACTATCTTTCTTGTTTTAAATGGTAATTGCCAGAATTCTACCAAATTGCCTTAGAGGGTAATTTTAAAGGAAAATCGAAATCCAAATAGACCATACTTTTAGGGCCCAATCACCAGCCCCAACTCCAAAATAAATCTACAGAATAAATATCTAAAACACCAGATTTTTATTTATCATCAGCTGAAAATTTAGTATAAGTCCTAAACAAAAATATTACCCGATTTGTGTATGTTACTAATATACAAACCTGTCATAGCAGTAATACCAAGGACAACAGCACTAGCTTCTAGAATAAAAGTTAAGCCAGAACAACATCAATTTGTGACATCGACATTTCAATAAGAAAGTTTCCAAATACCCTAAATACAATTTGATGTTTGAATTACATTTTAATTCCTCGGATCATAAGATCCACCTCGCCCAATTAATTGATGCGGCTACACAAAAGTTGCCGAAGCTGTCACTGCCAGCAGATATAATCATTATCATTATCCCTGACAAGAAGTGGCTGTTCTCCAGTTTCTTTGCACTTTTTGCTTCATTCACATCACAGACAATGTCAACAAATCAATGAGAAATACAAACATGACACAAAAGCATTGAACTAATTAAATGGCGATTTATGTCAATGATAAGGATAATAATTGCCTGGCAAACAAAACGAAGGCAGAGAAAGCGCACGTTCTTGGATTTTCTTTCACATTTCCATTGTTAGAAGTGCGGGCGTTTGTTGCCTAATGATGTGACGGCGATAAGAACACAGAAGGGGCAGGCAGGTTGACTGGCAAAAGGAAATTCTATTCGCTTTTCGTTTTCTTTTTTCTGACAAGTAAATGACGTTGAAATTATTGAACTATAGTACTTGCCTACGCAGCGAACCAAATAATGAAAAGAAAAGACTCGACAAATCAAACAGCAGACGCGCCGACTCCTGTTTGGACAAGTTATCATCAAGATGTTTTGGGTCATTGAAACAAAGGCCAGGCCAAGTCAATCAAACAGAGCGACAGTCAAATGTCTCATTTCTCATCTCAACGGGTGGGCGTGCCTCAGCCCACAGATAACAGCAAACATGTTGATGCTTTGATGCCCATTGAACTGTGTAGGAAAAATGTCAACATTATGATGACGATGATGCCTACGACGATGGGCGGACCTGGATAGGCAGACACACGGACAAACGGACTCTTAGAAGATGGCCCAAATATTTCAAATATGCTTGAACAAAATGACCAAAGTTTGCGTCTGTGGGTGGACAAGGATGTTGGTCATTCTCTCATTTTTATCATCAATCTTTGCGCTTCAACACTTTGCGGGAGCCACCGCAGTTTTGAGTTGTGCCCAGAGACTTGATAAAGTTGTAATATTTATTTGGTTTATTATCCCCAACTGTTGTGACCCTCTCGCATTGTGGATAGCCGCGTGTTTGGAGAGCTGTTGACAGCTCATTTCTTTTGGGCGTTGGAACTGGTGTGTGAGGGAATTTCTTTTTTTCCGAATCGAGTGTAGGGGAATTTTATGGGCGCACTGAGCTTTGTTGCTGGTTACCTAGTATTGTGCTTGGTTATAGGAATTATACCTAATGATAAGATTACTAAAAAAATAGGGAGTTTGTTAAAAAAGGCAGTGCCTAACTTTGTAATATCTGGTACCCAAGTTTTTAATTAACTTTTGTAAATCACTTCCCGGGCTGAACTATTTTTACCGATCCATACACGCTTCAGGACTTACACACAATAAACTAATATCCCAAATAAACATAATCACTGCGAGAAATTCCGATGGGCGATCGACTCGTTCGCGAACTACAAATTCCCAGGACTGAATGGTATAATTTCCGAAATGTTAAAGACTATCAAATGCGTAATCATGCCAAGACCTGACGTGGAGTTATGTACCTGTGGACTGAAGGACAGCACTTGTTGAAAACCATTAGTCCTCCATATAAAAGAAGGCTTAATCCTGGCCTTGGAGAATAATTGAATGGTTCACACGAAAATAAAAACTGTTTAAACAGCGCCACACTCCCTAGTCGCCCCCATCGAGAAGGCACTGTACCAACTGGAGCTTGCCCGGGGGGAGTTCTTTGGATTCCACAGAAGCAATAAGGCGATGACTAAGAGCAATAGCAATAATCAAGGCAACCTGCTGAGCTGCAGAAGAGTACAAGCCAAGTGGGGTACCACGACCATGACGAAAGAGACACACGGCGGCACACTCCAGTACGGAGTACTGTCACCTTGTTTATGGAACCTGGTAGCTAACGAACTACTACTTAAATAATTATCATGGAAAAACAGGAAAGAAAGTTGGTCAAGCCCGACTATAATATACTCTGTACCTGTGAATTGCTGCCCATCAGCGTTGCGACCAGTGCTGCCCATAATTGATTGTTTTCCATACTACTCTACTATCGTTTATCCGATCGTTTCCATTCCTTTGGAGGGTCGATGAATAATCCTGTTAACTAAATATGTCCAGAAGGTTCCAACCTTCTATCAATAAAACTGTGGGAGATATATCGTTTTTTCCGATTTGCGGGACCGGGAGGGGGCGTGGCAAAAACAGAAAATAAATTTGATCTGCTGTAAGTATAAGAAACATATGTCCCATACATATCAATCCTTTATCTCTTATCATATCTTAGATCTGTTGGTTCATACGGAAGGACAGACAGACGGACATGGCTATATCGACTCGGCTGTTGATGCTGATCAAGAATAAATATGCATTATAGGGTCGGAGATGCTTCTTTCTGCCTGTTACATACTTTTGCACAAACTTAATATAATCTGTGTACCTTTGGTACAGAGTATAATTACCATCGACTCTCCGATCAATCATGGACTCTACTCTGAAAGAGATTCTAAAAAGGGAAAAACAAGGCGGACTTTGTATCAACGCAGAGAAGATGGACCTCATTATCTTCACCAAAAGATACAAGGTAGTGCCTTGGACTCCACATAAGATAAATGGAACGTCGCTCTCGTAAAAGAACAGCCAAAGTGAATGTAAGCTGGCTCAAGGTCAAGGTTTTGATTATAGTTCAATAATCAACCAGAAAATTCAACAGAGAATAAATATGAACATGAACAGTAGCTGAGGCTGTGTAGACAGCCGTTTCGTCTGCCACCATGGCAAAGCCTACGTCAGTACAATTCCAGTTGGTGTCACACTAAGAAGCTATTTGCAAATCCTATTTAAATAACCCAGAACGGCGAAAAAAGAGTTCAGAATTTCAAGTGCACAAATAGCACGAAATTTCTACTAGCTTTAAGCTCCGTTGCTTAGGGTAGCTGAAGGTATCCAAGCTAGTCTTTTTGCACACAAGACTGCCCAAATGCAATGTGAGCCTTGCACCATGGCGCTTTGAAGTCATGGACACAGCATGGTTGGTAGAGAGATCGAAGACTACATTATCAAACAAAAAAGATAGTTAGTCAAGCCCGACTATAACATACTCTGTACTTGTGAAGTGCTGCACACCACCGTTGCGACCGGTAATTGTTTGTTTTCCTTATAATTGTTTGTTTTCCTTATAACTCAAATATCGTTCATCCGATCTTTAAAATTCCTTCAGCGGACCGATACAGAATCACGAATACTAAATAAGTCCAAAAGGTTCGAACCTTCTATCTATAAAACTGTTGGAGATATGACGTTTTTTCGATATTGCGGGGGCGGGAGGGGGCGTGGGCAAACTTGAAAATAAACTTAATATGCTTGCAAGTAAAAGAAACATATGTTCCATACATGTCAAACCTCTTTTTCCTACCATCTCTGAGATCTGTTTGTTCATACGGACAGACGGACAGACAGACGGACGGACAGACGGACACTTTTGTATAAACTTAATATACTCTGTGTACCTCTGGTACAGAGAATAAAAGTTCATCTCTAGGTGTAAATAAACATCACTGGAACCAGAAGACTGGCCCAGGGGCTGCCGTGAGCGACAAAGAGCCGGAAATAAAGCTCTTCTACAAACTACTAATATGTAAGGCGGAAGTATTCGCAATAAAGTAAGCAGCAGAGCTGGTAAAACTACATGCTCCAAACAAGCAAATAAATATATACGTAGTCAGCCAAGTGGATATCAAGACAATGCAGAGATACTCCATTAATTCCAATAATGTGCTGGGAAGCAATAGATTCCTAGAATACTTTTATCCTGACAGAGGCTAGACAGCAAAAAACTTCTTACTATTTGCAACATCTCCAGAAAGTCTGTAGACTGCACAGAGAAAACAAAATTAGCTACACGCTGCGTGTAGAAATGACAATCCTAAACAAATCTTTGTTCTTAATATAGCCTAATATAGAAAACAGAAAGCTAAATGTGGCATGTAGAAAAACTTTTTAAGAAAGTTAAATGATTCTTAGACAAAGGCAATCTGTACATGATATGTGAAAATCAGCTTATGCCCAGATAAATTCTACATATTTTATACTGCAATAAATAAAGTACCAGTACCACAATAAAGGTTTAGATTTTTATACCCTTACAGAGGGTATTATAAAATTGTCCGGATGTTTGTAACGCATAGAAGGAAGCATCTCCGACCACATAAAGTATATATATTCTTGATCAGCATGACGAGCTGAGTTGATTTAGCCTTGTCCGTCTGTCCGTCCGTCTGTCCTTCTGTCCGTCTGTCCGCCGGTTTCTATGCTATCTTCTCCGTCAGTTTTAAAGCTATCCTCACCAAACTTTGCACGAAGTCTTTTGGTACAAATACGCTGCACATTTGTAGAAACCGGCCGGATCGGATGACTATAGCATATACCTGCCATAGGAACGATCGGTCAAAAAACTAGTTCTAGTGAGAAAAACTTTTTTGTTTTTAATGGAAACGCCTCAAAAGTAAGTTTTCTTAGTTTACCATTCTTTCCAAGGATTTCACTAAGTTTGGTCGAAATCGAATGACTATAGCAAATAGCTGCCATAGGAACGATCGGTTGAAAAACTAGTTCTAGTGAGAAAACCTTTTTTGTTTGTAATGAAATCGTCCTTATCATTGGCATACACTTATTATATATACTTTTACACAATTCTACAAAGTTGGGTCGAAATCGGATGACTATAGCATATAGCTCCCATAGGAACGATCGGTCGAAAAACTGGTTCTAGTGAGAAAAACTTTTTTAATTTTAACGAACACGTTCTTATCATTATCATACACTTATTTTATATACTTTTACACAATTCTACAAAGTTGGGTCGAAATCGAATGACTATAGCATATAGCTCCCATAGGAACGATCCGTCGAAAAACTAGTTCTAGTGAGAAAAACATTTTTGTTTTTATTGGAAACGGCTCAAAAGTACGTATTTCTTAGTTTACCATTCTTTCCCAGGATTTCACTAAGTTTGGTCGAAATCGGATGACTATAGCAAATAGCTGCCATAGGAACGATCGGTCGAAAAACTAGTTCTAGTGAGAAAAACTTATTTGTTTTTAATGAAAACGTCCTTATCATTGGCATACACTTATTTTATACACTTTTACACAATTCCACAAAGTTGGGTCGAAATCGGATGACTATAGCATATACCTGCCATAGGAACGATCGGTCGAAAAACTAGTTCTAGTGAGAAAAATTTTTTTGTTTTTAATGGAAACGCCTCAAAAGTACGTTTTCTTAGTTTACCATTCTTTCCAAGGATTTCACTAAGTTTGGTCGAAATCGGATGACTATAGCATATAGCTGCCATAGGAACGATCGGTTGAAAAACTTGTTCTGGTGAGAACAACTTTTTTGTTTGTAATGAAATCGTCCTTATCATTGGCATACACTTATTTTATATACTTTTACACAATTCTACAAAGTTGGGTCGAAATCGGATGACTATAGCATATAGCTCCCATAGGAACGATCGGTCTAAAAACTAGTTCGAGTGAGGAAAACTTTTTTGTTTTTAATGAAAACGTCCTTTTTATTGGCATATTCTTATTTTATATACTTAAACACATTTCTACAAGGTTTTATCAATATCGGATGACTATAGTATACAGCTGCAGTATGAATGATCGGACGAAAAAGAAGTTCTAGTGAGAAAAACTTTTTTGTTTTAATTGGGATCGCCTCCAAATTTCGTAATGAACAGTGTATTACGCTAACCATGATTTCGCCAAGTTTGGTCGAAATCAGACATCTATATATTATAGATCCCATAGAAAAGTATTGTCCAAAAAGTAGTCTTAGAAAAACTTTTTTGTTTTCAATGGAAGCTGCAAGATATACAAAACTTCGGCCGAGCCGAAGTTAACTTTCCAATATTTTTTTTATTGACGCCACACACCCAAAACAAAAATTTTTGTCAAAAATTTATATATTGTTCAAAAAGGCAATTGATCAAAGATATTTTTGTCATAAATACTTTTTGGATTCCGAAAAAAATTTTGACTAATATTCACAAGTCAAAAATTAAAAAAAAAAATTTGAAATTTGCAAAAATAAAATAGAGTTCTGGTTCACCTACTTAAAGCACGTGTTGACTGAAGAAAAAAACTTGACATCAACAAACAGCTGTAATTTATTTTTTATTTTTGGGCCAATATTCGCGTGGCTCACAGCACCCAGCGGCTCAGAACATCCCATCTTCCCCTACAGAATAGTTGATCTATCAAAGATTTAAACTCTTTGTGCTTGACTATCGACTTGAACCTTCAAAATGTGCGAGCGATTACTAAGTTAAAAAGAATTTTGTATTAAAAGCGCTGCAGAGTTACATCTTAAGTCATCGGACTGGGATTTGTTTATGTTGTAAGCATCTGTAAAATAAAAGGAAGCGCAACTCTTCTTGAAAATACAGTAATTTCTTATTAAAGAGCTTAGAAAAATGCTCTCACATTTTAAATTTAATCCCAATTCTGACATTGGTATTTTAGGATCCAAGAAACCAAATATTTTTGACCTTAGAATAAAAACACCATGCAAAGAAACATGTTGCAGAATTGTATAATCTTCAAAAGGAATTCATAAATGAATAATAAATGATTTTCTACCATGATCATCTTTAGATGAAGTTGAAATGGAATCTTTAGCTAAGGAGCTAAAACGTACACTTAAAACTTTTGTGACCACTGACTTAATTTTTAGACCAGAAAAGGGCTTTAAGGACTCTACCTACCTAAGTAAATCAATTAACCGAGCACCAACAGTATGTGATGACAATGGTATCTAGCAGGTCCTCTAACCCTAGAAGCTCTTTGATGGTTTAAGCGGATTACAAAAATGTTTAAGTCAAAAACTGCACTTGATGCCCATTAGCCAATTAAGGCTATGCTTAAAGGTACCCGAAATGGGATGACTATTCTCAATAGCTACCATCTTAACAATCGGACAGAAAAAATTGCCCTCGCTTTTTTTATAAGAATTGCCCATAAAAGGCACACAGAATCCTCTTCTGCTTAACATCAATATTTTTATTATTACTTCCATAAGTCAGGGAGCATAACAAATAAACCAGTTAACAATACACCCACAGACATACACACATCTTGCCATATCCCCCGCTCGTGCATTCCTTTCGTGCTCGACTGCTACAGCAAGATTTCAACTGTCTTTTCAGGCAAAGAAAACATTTTTATCAACTTTGGCTGGGCAAAAATCGAGCAGCGGCAGCAGCAGAATGTGCCCTGTCAAATATTATAAAAATGTGTTTCAACAAAAGTGAAAAATCATACACATAAGCGACACAGTCACACACAACCACCCCCGGCCCCAGCCACCCACATGGCACGCACACTTTTCATTGTCAAAGCCTGGGCACACGTGAGCCAGAAAAAAATGGCAGCTTTAACGCCATTTCATTCATTTTGCTGTTGTCGCCCGAAGCTGTTGTTGTTGCGGCCTTGTCATGCTATTTTGGCAACATTGTTACGTATGACTAAATCGGTGCGCCTGTCTGTTTGTTCCATTCAAATTCACAAACGAGGTGTTAAGTAAGCACACAGTCAAGGGGTGTGTGGTGGAGGGCAGCGTCAGGTGTAGTTGGATGTTGCCTTGCAGCAATTGTATTAACCTTATCGCAGCTTTGATTTATGTGTGTAAATAATTTTCTTGACTTTGAGAGTGTGTTGTCTTTCAAGCAAATCCGGAGCCAATCACGCACAACAACAATAGCCGTAGGTTAAATTGACTAATGAGTTCGTATGCTTATTATTAAAACATTTTAAGTTATTATTTTATAACAGATTTCGTATCAATTAACGAAAAGTGCTTGGTACACAGAGTAAATAAAGTTTGTGCAAAAGTATGTAACAGTCAGAAGGAAGCATCTTCGACCCTATAAAGTATATAAGTTAACACGCGCAAGACAAAATGTGCTGTTTACTTATACATTCTTTGGTATATCCTGCGAAATTCCAAAATTAGGAATCTCAAATACAACAATTGTTTGAGAACTAAAAATACGGGAAAGTTAATTTCGGCTCGGCCAAAGTTTTGTATACCCTTGCAGCTTCCATTGAAAACAAAAAAGTTTTTCCAACTAGGACTACTTTTTATACCTTACTTTTCTATGGGATCTATACTATATAAATGTCTGATTTCTACCAAACATGGTTAAATCATGAAAAAGAATAATATACTGTTAATTACGGAATTTGGAGGCGATCCCATTTAAAAACAAAAAAGTTCTTCTCACTAGAACTTCTTTTTCGACCGATCATTCATACTGCAGCTATATGCTTTAGTCATCCGATTTTGATAAAACTTTGAAGAAATGTGTAAAAGTATATAGAGTAAGTGTGTGCCAATAAAAAGTACGTTTTCATTAAAAACAAAAAAGTTTTTCTCACTCGAACTAGTTTTTCGACCGATTGTTTCTATGGGAGCTATATGCTATAGTCATCCGATTTCGACCCAACTTTGTAGAATTGTGTAAAAGTATATAAAATAAGTGTATGCCAATGATAAGGACGATTTCATTACAAACAAAAAAGTTGTTCTCACTAGAACTAGTTTTTCAACCGATCGTTCCTATGACAGCTATATGCTATAGTCATATACCAAAAGACTTCGTGCAAAGTTTGGTGAGGATAGCTTTAAAACTGACGGAGAAGATAGCATAGAAACAGACAGACAGACGGACAGGGCTAAATCAACTCAGCTCGTCATGCTGATCAAGAATATATATACTTTATGTGGTTGGAGATGCTTCCTTCAATGCGTTACAAACATCCGCACAATTTTATAATACCCCCTGCAAGGGTATAAAAACAGGAAAGGGAAATGCTTTGTGAATTCTGTCAACAATAAATTTCACTTTCCAAACAATAAGGTGGAAGGATGGCATAACAAAATCAATTCGATTGCAGCTTGCAAACATTCAGCAATTTTCAAATTCTTAACACTTTTAATAAAGGAACAAAATGAACAAGACTTAAAAATAATACAGTTTTTCTCCTATCAAAAAACCATAAAAATACTGTCAATAGATTAATCCTTTTACTCAACAGCTATGAGGAAGGAATTAAAGATGGATTCGAGCCGTATTATTATATTAATGCTTAAAATAAATAGTTTTTTTTTATGGTGTATCATGCTTTTGACTGCTTCCTTTTTCAGAGTTAAGCCTAACCCAAAAATCGAAATATAGAAGGAAACGTGAATTCCTAATATTGTATCCACCTTTTTATACCCTGTTCCCGTTGAAAATGGGAAAAGGGGGATCATGAAGTTGTGCAAAAGTATGTAACAGGTAGAAGGAAGCATTTGCGACCCTATAAAGTATATGTATTCTTGATCAGCATCAACAGCCGAGTCGATTTAGCCCTGTCCGTCTGTCTGTCTGTCCGTATGAACGCGTGTTTCTCCACACATGTAGATAGGCGTATACCCGTTTCAAAACGAGTTTGTTTCAGATTTGGAAAATTCCTCCCCCTCCCCCCTTTAAGCGCAAAAAACTGTCAGAGCCACATTTTTTAGATAGACCTTTCAAACTTTACATATATCAAGTAAGGCCCAATATCTATCTATTCTGAAAAGATCACTAAGATCGGACAATAAACACCGAGTTATATACGAATCAATTTTGCTTGTGGGAGAGAGGGGGGTCTTGCATTGTCAGTTATCGCGCGCGGCCGCATGCCATGCGTTTGTGTGTATGTTGGAGAGTATATATGTGTGAGTGTGTGTGTATGTAAAGAAAAAACACACGAAACCAAGGGAATAGGGTATTTTGTAGTCGGGGCACTCGACTGCAGCTCCCTTACTTGTTTCTATTCGTAAATATACTTTTCCTTATTTTGAATCGCCGTGTTTTTAATTTCCGAATTTTGTTTTCCTTTTACTTGGCTTCTTAATAATAATTCCTAATATTTTTAGTTTCCTTTATTTTAGATTTCTCAATAATATTTGGCCTTATTGGAATAGGGAAACCCTTAGTTTATTTTGCAAAATCTTTTAATGAATTAGGGCTTAAAAATGGTGATTTAAGATCATTTCATGAATTCGAATGACTAATTATAGTGACTTGAGCCAGCTGACATCCATCTTAAATTAGAAAAGTCGCCTAACATAAATTTTAACACAAATTGTCTTCAATATAGAATATGCAGAGATACAGACTATCAAACCTTACACTCAGAAAAAAACTGCTGCCAGCGTTCTAAATGAAACGGGATTGAATTTAACCCGCTTTGTACTTAAAATTTTAGGAATGATTCGTTATAAGGTTTACTTAAATTAAGAACGAAACATACTAAAATCGGAAAACAAGTGCTATTATTATTGAAATGAGAACAAATGTTCTTGAATCAAAAACATTTTGTACTTAGGGGAAGCTCAAGTACAAAATATGATGGATTGAGTAAAAAACTGACTTATAGTGCTAGCTCCGAAAAGTGTGCAACGTAAAATGTAAATTCAAACGCTTTTGTTATGGAGTAAGGTTTAATTTCTGACTCACAATAGTTTTACCAAAGAGGTTAATTTATGACTCTTGGATATTTCCAGCCTTCTTGGGAATTGGCTTAAACCAAGAACATTTTGTACTTGTTTGAAATAATAATTTTTCCTTTCTATAATGTATTTGGGCTGACATTAGAATTTACTGGAATTTGAGTAAGAATATTTTGTACTTTTTTGAGAGTTTATCGGGCTTGACTTAAGGCCATTACAACCTAAAAGTACGATCAAAAATATTTAATATATCCCGAAATAGTCTTAAAACAAGTATTTTGGGATTGAAAAAATCGTACTTGGTCAAAGAATTTTGTACTAGGAACAAGTATTTTCGTACTTACCGTTCTATCGACACCGTTTGTACTTAATTCAAATATAAAATTAATGGTTTTATCTGAGTGTTCTAACCACATAGTTCTTATAGGAGTGGCTTTACTTATCAGAGGTATATTGGTTTTACAAATTGAACAAGGATGAAAGTCGGTCAAGCCCGACTATATTATACGCTGTACCAGTTGGGGTCGCCGCTCGCATTTGCTCCCGATTATATTATATAAAATCGGTATCCAGGGAACACCACAAGGAGGCCATAGCAATAGCAATGGGGTCGATATATGAATAAAGACCTACAAGTCGACTTGAGTTGCTTAAATACTTATCATTCAAGGTGCTGTTACATACTTTTGCACAAACTTATTATACTCTATGTACCTTTCGTACAGAGTATAATTAGGAGAGAGAGGGAGAGAGAGAGGATTGGCACGCGCCGCAGACAAAAAAAACCTTTGAATTTGCCAGAGCTAGAGATGGGCGTACATCGAAAACTACGCGGGACTCCGGAGTGACCAGAATGACTTAACATCATTGTGATTGCTTGATATTATGTTAGAATTAAAGAACTAGACTATTTTTATATTATTTGCAATTTAAACAATCCTCGTCTTGGTAGTCAGATGGGTATCGGGCGAAATATTTGTCCCGCGACCATCTCTTATTTCTCTCTCTCAATATTGTGTATGTGGGAAAGGGAAGGGGGAAATGAGAGCGTCCCAGTGAGCTGCAGGAATCCAATTGGATCTAATGAGCTAGCCATAGCTGTTAGGTTTTGTATAGGATTTCGTTGTTGGAATAACTCAGACAATATATTTGCAGGTTTAATTCATTTAAAAGGTGGAATTTTTGACTGTGGCTTTATTTACTGTGGCTTTAATTAGGTCCGGATTAAGTGATCTTATATTCTACACTCAGAAAAACTGTCTAGAACTTTGTACCTGAATTAGTATAGTACGGTAAGTACGAAAATACTTGATTCAAGAACAAAATTCTTATGTCATGATCGATTAATTTAGTCCCGATATACTTAATGTAAGACTTTGTCCGCGTATATTAAATACAATTCAAACTATTTTAAAACCATTTTAATCATACTTTTAGGCTGTAATTGTCTTAAGTCAAATCCGATTAGTTCTTTAAATAAGTATAATATAATCTTTGTTTAAGTCAATATACATTCTACAGTCAATCGCAATACATCCTTGAAACTAAATTAAAGTTCATCAATCAAGAACAAAAAATTGTTGGACCATACAATTATAAAGCAATTTCCTTGAAGCGAGGTCCCTTTCTTGAATCTAAGAAGGCCGGAAAGATCCAAGAGCTGTTGTTTAAGACAAAAGACTAAGATAATTTTACTGTAGAGCAGAATCAACTCAAAGGCAAATAGTCGCCGTGGTCGCACTGTAGCACAGTGGTTGCATTTATATGGAGAGAACGGCCATAAATACATATAGTGAAATTATCGGACTAAGACTTTAACTGAGAGGTATATGAAGAGTAAAAACTGTAACATGCAAAAAAGGGCGTGTGTTGGGCACAGCCATTCCCACTTCAGATCGACAGCGTTGCAGCAGCGAACTATGATTTCCTCATATTTTGTCGTTCATCCGATCTTCATTTGGCGGATCGATAAATAATCCTTATTACTAAATATGTCCAGAAGGTTCCAAGCTTTCTCTCTATAAAACTGTGGGAGATATGACGTTTTTTCCAATTTGTGGGGGTGGTCTGCCTGCAAGTATAAGAAGCATAAGTCCCATACATGTCAAACCTCTATCTCTTACCATCTCTGAGATCTGTGCGTTCATACGGACAGACAGATGGACAGACGGACATGGCTTTTCTCAAACTTATTATATTCTATGTTCCTTTGGTACAGAGTATAAAAATATATGCCAACGTAAGAAACGTTTCCATTAAAAACAAAAAAGTTTTCTCACAAGAACTACATTTTCGACCGATCGTTCCTATGACAGCTATATGCTATAGTCATCCGATCCGGCCGGTTCCGACAAATGTGCAGCGTATATGTACCAAAAGTCTTCGTGAAAAGTTTGGTGCAGATAGCTTTCAAACTGACGGAGGAGATAGCATAGAAACAGACAGACGGACAGACGGACAGGGCTAAATCAACTCAGCTCGTCGTGCTGATCAAGAATATGCGTTACAAATGCGTTACAAACATCCGCACAATTTTATAATACCCTTTTGCAAGGGTATAAAAAGGCAGTTATGATTTAAAAATTTTGAAATTCATTTATTGATTTTTGGCCTATGGCAGCAACCACTGTGTGTAGGTGTGTCAAAGGAAAAGTAAGCTTTTCCAAAAGTGAATTTTTTGAAACTATTAGGTTTATTAACAACAAAAAATACCTATTGCCCCTCAAATCTTTGGACAAGATAAATAAACAAACTTGTTGATAGTGTCCTTTGAAAATCTATTTTTATACCCTTTCAGAGGGTATTATAAAATTGTGCGGATGTTTGAAACGCATTGAAGGAAGCATCTCCGACCACATAAAGTATATATATTCTTGATCAGCATGACGAGCTGAGTTCATTTAGCCTTGTCCGTCTGTCTGTTTCTATGCTATCTCCTCCGTCAGTTTTAAAGCTATCCTCACCAAACTTTGCACGAAGTCTTTTGGTACTGATACGCTGCACATTTGTCGGAACCGGCCGGATCGGATGACTATAGCATATAGCTGCCATGGGAACGATCGGTCGAAAAACTAGTTCTAGTGAGAAAAACTTTACATACTCTAATTTTATATACTCTTGCACAATTCTACAAAATTTGGTAGAAATCGGATAACTATAGCATATAGCTCCCATAGGAAAGATCGGTCGAAAAACAAGTTTTAGTGATAAAAACTTTTTTTTTTAATGAAAACGTCCTTATCATTGGCATACACTTATTTTTATACAAGGTGGGCCAAAAGAAGTCATCCGATGTTGTTTGGCTTTCATTTTTTTTTTTCTGAATAAAAAACGTATATTCTGTTTTTTTTGATTATCAGGCCTGTTCCGGTTTTCACTTTCACTAAATTTGCTCGAATTCGATTAGGCTACCTGTTCCGGTCTTCACAATTCGATAGATTTACTCGATTTGAATTCACATTGCTTGGAGCCGATGAATTCAAAACTAAATGCGATTTTGTACATAAAGGCGTCAAATTAATGGCTTAAAGTTAATTTTGTACCATTGTTTAATGTATTTAGATACTTTTTGCAATTTTACATTCCCTTAAAAATTATTTTTAATTTTTAATAAAAAAAATTTTATGAATAGCTTCAATTTTGCCACTTGCCATCAATCGAATTCACATATTTTGTTCAAGCTGTTCTGGTTTTCACTTGTTTTTGAAACGCTGGGAAAATGTTCATAAAATGACCTTAAAAATAGAAACGACATTTTAAACACCTATATTCAACTACTATCAACTATTTTGAGTGATTATTTATTGGATTGTTTTGATTCACCAGTTGATTAAGGTGAATTTGTAGTCAACGGAAACAATTTGGAAATGAAACACTCGAATTGTAAATCGTTCGAATACCAGAACAGCTAAAACCAAATCGTTCGATTTTGTTTTCATTTGAAATCGAAGAAATATGTGAAAACTTGAACAGGCCTGTATATTTTTTTGAACCTTAAGAATTTTATTGGTCATTTCGAGAAGATGTTATCGGCCAAATGGGCGCCGTTACAATTGATTGGCATACGGGCTCGTTTTATGGCATTTTTCATCACTTCGGCAAGAACTTCGAGCTGCAGATTCTCGCACTCGTGTCGAATGTTGTCCTTGAGGGCTTTCAAGGTCTCGGGCTTGGTTACGCAAGCACGTGATTTCAAAAAACCCCAAAAAAAAAAGTCTGGAACGGTTAAATCGGGCGATCTTGCGGGCCAGTGCAAATCGCCACAACGAGAGATGAGGTGGGACGCCTCCCGGGACGGGTACGACGCCTTCTGAATGTCGGTGGTGGCTCGTGCAGTGTGTGCTGTTGCTCCGTCCTGTTGGAACCACATGTCCTCCAGTCCTAATTCGTCCAATTGTGGCAGAAAAAATCCTGTTAACATGACCCTATAAAGCGAACCGTCCACTGTTGTCGCTTGACCAGCGGCGTTCTCGAAAAAAAATGGCCCGATGACTCCTCCAGCGTGAACAGCGCACCATGCAGTCACTTTGAGCGGGTGTAATGGCTCCTCGTGCATCACTCGTGGATTTTCGTGCCCCAAAAGCGATAGTTTTGCTTGTTCACGTACCCGCTGAGGTGGAAATGAGCCTCATCGCTCATTATGATTTTGGTCGAAAAATCGATTATTCCGCGTTCTTGGGGAGTATATCGATCCATGGCTTGTTCACTTGTATTCTACATCTGTCTAGTCCACAAATGTCAAAACAGATCTGACTTTGGCGGCTATTTGTAAAAATAAGAGCATCTTCCAATAGGGTGACTTCTTTTGGCCCACCTTGTACTTTTACACAAATCTACAAAGCTTGGTCAAAATCGGATGACTATAGCATATAGCTCCCATAGGAACGATCGTTCGAAAAACTAGTTCGAGTGAGGAAACCTTTTTTGTTTTTAATGAAAACGTCCTTTTTATTGGCATATTCTTATTTTATATACTTTAACACATTTGTACAAAATTTTATCAAATCGGATATAGCTGCAGCATGAATGATCGGTCGAAAAAGAAGTTCTAGTGGGAAAAACGTAAAACGGGAAAAATTTCGTAATTAACTGTGCATTATGCTTTCCATTAGATCACCAAGTTTGGTCAAAATCAGACATCTGTATAGTAAAGATCCCATAGAAATGTTAGGTCCAAAAAGTAGTCTTAGAAAACCTTTTCGGTTTTCAATGGAAGCTGCAAGGGTATACTAAACTTCGGCCGAGCCGAAGTTAACTTTCCCCTATTTTTTGTTTCCAATTGAAACGCCTCCAAAATTCGATTTTCATAGTTTACTATACTTTTCCATGATTCCACCAAATTTGGTCGAAATCGGACATCTATATAGAATAGCTGTCATAGAAAAGTAGCGTCAGAAAAGAAACTTTTTTGTTTTTAATGGAAACGTCCCTTACGTTGGCATATATTTATTTTATATACATTTTCACAATTCTATTCTACAAAGCTGCAGTATGAATGATGGATCGAAAAAGAAGTTCTAGTGAAAAAAACTTGTTTGTTTTAAATGGGATCGCCTCCAAATTTCGTAATTAACAGTGTATGATGCTTTTCCATGATTTCACAAAGTTTGGTCGAAATCGGGCATCTATATAGCATAGCTCCCATAGAAAAATAAGGAAAAGTAGTCTTATTTAGAAAAACAAGCTGCAAGGCTATACAAAACTTCGGCCGAGCCGAAGTTAACTTTCCCCTATTTTTTTCTTAAACTAGAGTCTCTCTGTAGAGAACGGCCGTCAATCGTTCGGGTCTTTTTCGCATATTGGTTTCCAATAGAACGGGTGCTGCATGCTTGCCATTAGAAGGGACGTTTGCATGTTGAGCAGACATCTTTGCTTCTAAACTACTGCCGAAAAAGGAACGTGCATCAGTTTTCATACAGATTATATTTGCATTTTTTCCTAGTAAAAAGAAGTGTGCCCGATGGCATTCTTTTGGTAACCACGTTCCGACAAATCCGACTGGGTTACTCTGTCATAGAATCGAAAAATATAATTAAACGGAATTTTGCCTAGTATTCATATATACGTTTGTTACCTCACATCTAAATAACTTTATCAAAATTGTAAGATCCCAATATTTTGGGACGAAGATATATCTTTCACTGAACAAGCAAAGTTTCAAACCATTTGAGACGGAGCGAAGTACCAAATCAATGAGACTATCATTGCTCCGTAAAAGATGTTTAGGCCGCTAACCAGAGCTCGCGAATAACAGTTGACCGTTTTTCGTTGTCCAAAAATAACTTTTACGTACGGTCCCTTTGAGCAGAGAGTCAGAGAGGCACCGTTCACATAGTCTCTTGAATAAATCGGTCAGTGCTCAACGAACAACTTCTTGTTTTGTTTCCGTTTTACTCTGCTCATTCGCTGACCTCTTCGTCGCGTCCGAAAAACTTAAAAGTCTTTTGCGTTTGTATGTGTGCATGTGCAGGTGAGATTTCTGCTTGGACTTGTGTAACTCACACAAAAAAAAAAAAGACCGTTTGCGGTGAGCCGTACATTTTTTTGCTCATCTGCTGACTCTTAATAAGCAAGCGCTTAGTCGGATCATTCTCAATAAGTTGTTATTGAATGTGGATAACAAGAATAACTCAAATAAGAACATTCAACTGATAACAAAAACTAAGAGAAACGAAGTGTTCTGCTCAGAGAGAGAGAGAGCAAGTGTGCAAGTCTTTTCGGTTACGTTACTAAAAAAAATGGGGAATCGGTCTATTGTTATTTGCGAGCTCTGCAGCTAACTATAGGTTCAACATCCCGTGTACCATTTAATGGAATTTTTTGAGGATATGTTGGTTTTGTTGAAAATAGATGAGAAAAAAGTTTCGTTCTGCAATTCCCAAGGGGGACCGTATGACATTTACGTTATACATGCTTATGCCTCTGAATTCGATTTTACTAACCGATCATAATTGTTTCACTTCAGATACATAGTTATAAAAGACATCTCCGTATACAAAATTAAATTAAGCCCTAGTTTTTTAACTTGTATTTAAAGTAATTAAAATATTCACACTTTCAAATCAAACTTTTTGTTGATGTAAGAAAAATTCGCCCAATTAAGTAAGCCACACAATGCGATATTTGAACACAAATCGCCTTTGTATAAACTACTTAAGTGTAAAATTTTTTCACTTTTTTAATAAATGTACACTTTAGAAGTTCGTAAATTTCGTAGGTTTCGAATCCATTTTCTTGAAGTAGTAAATTAAAAGGTCGATTTGAAAATAGAAACGACCCTTTAATGGTTACTACTTAAGGAATATGCATAATGTCTTGAACACTTTTACTGCCTGCTGCACACTGATGATGCTGAGTGCAAAAATTGGTCAATTTATAGTCAAATCTTATCGTAAAGACATTGTAATCTGTGAACAGTTTCTTTGTGTCTCACACCCCATGCTGGCATAGGCTGCAAACTTAATCTGCAATAGTGGAGGAGAAAGTCAATGCAAATAGTGCCCAAATAAATAAGAAGTTAAGATTAGAAATTATAATCAGAACGTCCACATTCTTACTTTCCATTTTTGTGTTTGAAGTATGCCACTTTAAATATCTTTCCCTCTCCCCAACATATTTACTTGGATACATACGAGTGGAGTCCCAGCAGCAATCAACATCCAGACCGAAACTCGTTGAATCGCAGACACACTCTCAGTTTAATAAAACAAAATCCTGCGGCGATAATTTACAACACGATTGTGCTTGGCAAATTGCTTTGATTTAAGCGTGCCAACGTGCCAGGACACACACACACACAGCAAAAAGGAAATAAAAACAAGCAGGACAAGGAAAAACCTGCCACAAGATGCTCCTCCACACAAACACCCATGTGAACACACATTTGCCTCACACTTGACTGGCAAGTCAGGGCGAAGGCAAAGGCAAACCAATTCAACATCCGTTTGCCGCTAATTCACACACACACTCACACCAGCACTCGCACAGGCAGCATCCTGGGCTGTAAGGATATATGAAAAACGCGCAAATAACGTGTTAGGAAAATTGTGTGAAAATTGTTATATATATTATATCCAGCCGTACGCTAAAGCGCTTGATATGATTTCTTATGCTCCATTCACTGCAAAAGGTGTTGAACAGTTTTTGGCGTACGCTTCGTTGGCGCTGAGGATGCCGATGAGGATTGGATACGCCCGCTGAAGCATAGTTTGTGGGTAGAGGATTATTAAATCACATATTTTAATGCACAGACTCGTATTAACTTATTAAGATGAGAGGAATTATGTGAGTAAATGAGACGGAACAAGTAGTTTAAATAAACTTTATATTCCAATTAATGCAAGCATTAACATACAGAATAAGGATCCAATTTTAAAAGGTTTTCAAAAGTTCTCCCAAATGCAATAAAAATATGTTTTAGGGATACGGAGAATTAGTTTTTGGTTGGAGTTCAGATAAGTTTTTTTGTGTCGCAGTTGTAATATGTAGTAAAACCAGATCTACTATCGTTGACTGCTGGATATAAACTGTCTATATATGTCATGTCGTATCATGGCTTATTATATACTACAGCAGACGATTCGTTATTTACGTTGGAGACATATGGTTTACAAGAGTACAAGATACAAGACTAAAGTTTTGTATACCCTTGCAGCTTCCATTGAAAACAAAAAAGTTTTTCAAACTAAGACTACTTTTTGGACCTTTTGGATGTCTGATTTCGACCAAACTTGGTGAAATCATTGAAAAGCATAATACTCTGTTAATTACGCAATTTGGAGGCGATACCATTTAAAACAAAAAAGTTTTTCTCACTAGAACTTCTCTTTCGACCGATCATTCATACTGCAGCTATATGCTATAGTCATCCGATTTTGATAAAACTTTGTAGAAATGTGTTTATGTATATAAAATAAGAATATGCCAATAAAAAGGGACTTTTTATTTAAAACAAAAAAGCTTTCCTCACTCGAACTAGTTTTTCGACCGATCGTTCCTATGGGAGCTATATGCTATAGTCATCCGATTTCGACCAAACTTTGTAGAATCGTGTAAAAGTATATAAAATAAGTGTATGCCAATGATAAGGACGATTTCATTAAAAACAAAAAAGTTTTTCTCACTAAGAATAGTTTTTCGACTGACTATATGCTATAGTCTTCCGATCCGGCCGGTTCTGACAAATGTGCAGCCTATATGTACCAAAAGACTTCGTGCAAAGTTTGGTGAGGATAGCTTTAAAACTGACGGAGGAGATAGCATAGAAACAGACAGACGGACGAACGGATAGACGGACAGACGGACAAGGCTAAATCAACTCACCTCGTCATGCTGATCTTCCTTCAATGCGTTACAAACATCCGCACAATTTTATAATACCCTTTGCAAGGGTATAAAAACAAGAATTAAGTGGTATCACTGAGCGCGTCAACCAGCATAAAACGAAGCCTAAGAATCATTAAATTTTGTTAGATTGTACTGGTGAACGCGCGCGATGTGCATTCATGATTTCTAATTTTCGTGATTGTATTAGATGGGAATCCATCAAAGAAAAGTTTATTAGATTGTCTTGATTGCGATTTGTTATCGATAGGACACAACTGTCAACAATAAATAAACAAGTATTTTTAAGAAGGTTAAAGCCAAGTTGAATGTGGAAGCGTCTTTGTTTCTAAAAAATAAATTGGCGAGAACATTGTTAAGTAAATAATTGACGGAAATTGTTGCAAAGCTGTGGTGATTGTTGTGGAGTTTGAGAGACGAAAATGGCACCCCTTTTAAAAGATTAAGCGCAAGACATATCGATAGAACGAATTCACGAATCTCATTAAATAATTTAATCGAATTTACATTTGCAGTCTCAACTTAGCTTAGTCGCTAACTGAAAATGTAAGTATAGAAGAAAAAAAAGTAATTCTGCAATTAGGCTGTTGACAGATCAAGAGTTCATTTTATTAAAATATGACCCTTTCGACATTGCAAAGAAACCTGGCCATTTGTATACCCTTGCAAAGGGTATTATATAATTGTGCGGATGTTTGTAACGCATTGAAGGAAGCATCTCCGACCACATTAAGTATATAAATTCTTGATCAGCATGACGAGCTAAGTTGATTTAGCCCTGTCTGTCCGTCCGTCTGTCCGTCTGTCTGTTTCTATGCTATCTTCTCCGTAAGCTTTAAAGCTATCCTCACCAAACTTTGCACGAAGTCTTTTGGTACAAATACGCTGCACATTTGTCGGAACCGGCCGGATTAGATGACTATAGCTTAAAGCTGTCATAGCTTAAAACTAGTTTTAGTGAGAAAAACTTTTTTGTTTTCACTAGAAACGCCTCCAAACTTCGTATTTTGCTATGTTCTTACATGATTCCGGCAAATTTGATCGAAACAAAAAAGGTTTTTCTCACAAGAACTAGTTCTCGATCGATCGTTCCTATGGTAGCTATATAGTATAGTCAACCGATTTTGACCAAACTTTGTAGAATCGCGTGTGAGCATATAAAACAAATACATGAAAATTTTGAGGACATTTCCATTGAACACAAAAAGTTTTTCTTTGACAGCTATACTATATAGATTTCCGATTTCGACCAAATTTGGTGAAATCATGAAAAAGCATAATAAACTAAGAAATAAGAAGTTTGGAAGCGGTTTAATGAAAAACAAAAAAGTTTTTTTTCACTTAAACTAGTTTTTCGACAGATCGTTCCTATGACCAGCATAAAACGAAGCTACAGTCATCCGATCCGGCCGGTTCCGACAAAGCGTATTTATACCAAAAGACTTCGTGCAAAGTTTGGTGAGTCGACGGAGATAGCACTAAATACCTACATTTAAACACTTATGCATTATCGGTAAGCCCAAATGGACACTTCCAATTACTGTTAAAACCCAATATAGCATGAGCATAAGAGGCCAAAAAAGGGTAGCAGAAGGCTAGTTATTAAAGGATACTTTACCAATAAAAGTTTAACCGAAAAAAAGGGAACGTCTTTACTTAAGTATTTAAATTTCGGCACGCTGATATGGACGTTGACGTACAATGCACAGTACGTTCAAGTGGCCCTTACGACACCAAGCCGAAGCCTGTTACGCGCGAACCCCAGGCAAAATAGCAGCCCACCTCCCGCCCAACCGACCGAGAGGCGCAGCCGCCAACGTGCGACACGAAAACCGGATCGAAAAGTACAAAATAATGTTAAGTACGGGACAAATGATTTAAAATAGAGGTTTTTAAAGCAGGAAGAGAAAGTTCCGAATTGACATGTGGCATGTGGCACCGACTTGTTAAAACCACATGTCATGCTAGACATGTTCGTGCATTTTGGGCAAAAAAAAGTTGGATATCATCTCACGGTAGCGCTCACCATTCACAGTTACGTTACGATTCGCTTCATCTTTGAAGAAGTACGGTCCAATGATGCCACCAGCCCATAAACCGCACCAAACTGTGACTTTTTCTGGATGCATTGGTAGCTCTTGCAATGCTTCTGGCTGATATTCACTATAAAATCGACAATTCTGCTTATTTACGTACCCATTGTTTTGGTTAAAATTTAGTGTCGTAACAGTTATTTTCGGTCCTTGGATGAAATAGATTGAGATAAATATCAAGTAAGAAAGTCTGTCAAGCCCGCCTAGAGGGTCATTTTTTAAGAGCTATAGGAAAGTTTAAAAAAAAAACACAAAAATGCATGAAATCTTTATTTGAATCGATAGTACGGTCCATATAATTTATTGGTTGAAGATTATTTCATGCAAATGTTGACCGTGACTGCGCCTCAAATGTTCCATCCGCTTAGTCCAATTTTGGCATACTCTTTCCAACATTTCGGTCGGTATCTCACGAATAAATGCCTCAATGTTGTCTTCCAATGCGTCAATTGAAGCAGGCTTATCTGTATAGACATAAGCTTTAACATAGCCCCACAAAAAATAGTCTAAAGGCGTTAAATCGCACGATCTAGGCGGCCAATTTACCGGTCCCGAACGTGAAATTAAATGTTCACCGAACTCGCCTCTCAATAAGACCATTGTTGCGCGTGCTGTGTGGCATGTGGCACCGACTTGTTAAAACCACATGTCATGCTAGACAAGTTCGTGCATTTTGGGCAAACAAAAGTTGGATATCATCTCACGGTAGCGCTCACCATTCACAGTTACGTTACGATTCGCATCATCTTTGAAGAAGTACGGTCCAATGATGCCCCCAGCCCATAAACCGCACCAAACTGTGACTTTTTCTGGATGCATTGGTAGCTCTTGCAATGCTTCTGGCTGATATTCACTATAAAATCGACAATTCTGCTTATTTACGTACCCATTGAAAAACGAGCTTCGTCGCTGAACACAATTTTTCGGTAAAAAAGTGGATCTTGGGACAACTTTCCAAGAGCCCATTCACCAAAAATTCTACGTTGCGGTAGGTCGTTCGGCTTCAATTCTTGCACCAACTGTATTTTAAAAGGCTTCACACCTAAATCCTTCCGTAAAATTTTCCACGTTGTTGAGTAACAGAGGCCCAATTGCTGCGAACGGCGACGAATCGATAATTGATGGTCAGCATTAACACAGGCCGATACAGCTGCGATATTTTCTTCAGTTTGCACTCTACGTAAGCGTGTTGGTGGTTAAATGGCCAACAATGTAAATTTGCCGCTTCAGTAAGTTAACTGACCATAAAATCGAAGAAGCGCGCGATGAACTTTCTTAACAGAGCACGCATTTTGATAATAAAATTCAATAATTTGCAAGCGTTGTTCGTTTGTAAGACGATTCATGGTTAAATTATAGAACAAACTGAAGATGTTTGACAGTGGAACAAAATACGAAACGTGCGTGAGCTGTTTAAACCAGTGTTGCCAAAAAGATAATAGCTAAAAAATCTCCCTTTATAACATTCTCTGTACCTGTGAAGTGCTGCCCATCAACGTTGAGACCGGTAATTGTGCCCATAATTGTTTGTTTTCCTTCTAGTTCGACTATCGTTCAGCCGATCTTTACCATTTCTTTGGAAAATCGATAAATAATCCTCATTACTAATTTTGTCCTGAAGGTTCGAACCTTCTATCTATAAAGCTGACGGAGATATGACGATTTTCCTAAATTGCGGGGACGGGAGGAGTCGTGTCAAAAATTGAGACTAAGATTGATCAGCCTGCAAGCTTAAGAAACATATGTCCCATACATGTCAAACCTCTATCTCTTACCATCTCTGAGATCTGTTTGTTCATACGGACGGACGGACAGAAGGACATGGTTGGTTGCTCTAGCTCTTCTAGTCTCTGAGATTTAGGTGTTCATACAGATGGACGGACAGGGCTATATCGACTCGGCTGTTGATGCTTCCTTCTACCTGTTACATAAGTACATTTGCACGGATTTTGTAAACCCTTTATTCTCTACGAGAATAGCGGTTATACAAATGGAGAAAACCTAAGGCGTGTTTCAATAATTCGTGATAAGTCTGGTCAATAGAACCTTTAGAACTGATGGAGAATCTGGCATAGAAACAGACGAATGAGCTCCAATAAAATTTTTAAATGCACATATTTCTAATTACTTCCCTAGCAATTAGTTTGAGCTTAAAATACAGGAAAAAGGCCAGAGTACTCCACTTTGCGCCTTCAACTGGCCTTTTGTTTTGGCTGTCGCCAGGCCAAATGTCTGTAAACTTGCACGTGACTTTGGCCAAACTTGCTTTCTCATATTTGCTGCAACAAATAAAAAACCCCGAAATCAAAACTAAAAATTCTCAAAGTCACATAGCAGCAGCAGAAAGTTTTAGCTTAGTTGCCTCAGGTACATGAGTATTTTCTGTAGAAAGTCTGGCCAAGTCTGTGACTGTTTGCTTAAATGATTTCGCAGTTTGCAACTTTTTCGACACCGCCGCTGCATAAAAACTAATATTGTGCAGTGAGTTTATTGGAATTCTGCATAGGAAAACTTCTAACAGGTTACTACCTGTATCTGGGAACTTTATGGAGTTCGCTGGCGAGGCGGGAGAACGAAAAGAAAAATGGAAATCGCTGCCGAAAATGTCGTAAAATCAACGCAGACCACGCAACCGAAAATGGCGTTAAACTTGCAAAACGAACTTTGCCGCCGGATTTTGTCTTTTGCGGTTAGTTTGCGGGATTTGAGACGATGACAGTGAAGATACACCAGAAGAGCATTCAACGTGAGGATACGCCATTTACGTGCCTCACATTAGGTATGCGGGGCACGTTAGCCAGTGTTCCGTTTTATTATCGATATGTACGTATATTTTCTATTTTTTTTGGTGCGCTTCGATGGCTCTAATTAATGTTTAAAATGTGACTTTTATTATTCATTGGGAGGTGACATTAAGGAAAATGTCTTAAGTTTAAGTTGATACATTTAAAATTCTTGGCTTTGACTGTCCATAATGCCAATCCCCTCAGCCGTACACACATGTGAGTAAGCACATTTATTTATCTACTTATAAGCACTCTCAAGTTAAGCGGGACACAACTGCAATGCAGTCATAAACTCGCACCAAATATCAATTTATTCACTTAATTAAGCACATATGTGACTGCGCCATTTTCTGAAAGGACTCACCAGTGTGAGGCGGAAACACAGAAGCAAAGAGCGGGGGGAGAGGGGAAACCCGCTCAAAGTCAATTGCAATTTTATGAGCTGTTGAAAATGAAGTACGTAACCGAGAGACGCCAACTTCACTTCACAACCCATTACGCTGATTGGCTTTTAATGTTTATCAATACATTACGCAGTCAGCAACAGAAATTCGCCACGTCGATGTCAATGCTGATGAGTGGAGTGGAGTGGTCTAAGAGGATAGGTCGAGTTTTCTGCGGTTAACACTGAGTGCCTGACCCAGAGATACCGAAGCACTTTTTGTACTGTTTTTATGCCATGCCTGCGGCTCATAAATTTCCATTATCACATGCAAACATTTAGGCTGCTATTATTCTCATCCAAGAATTATAAGATGCAAAACACACGCCATCATACGAGCACATTGGCCAGGGGCAAATTTCTTTTCACAACCTGCTGCATGGTGCATAATTTATTTGTCAGCGAAAGTAGCGAGTGCTGGGCAGAGAGAAAACTGGGAAAAACAGAAAAAATAGAGGTTAGAAAAATGGTGAACAGAAGGTCCAGCTAGTTATCAGGACTCATAGGGAGAACATGTGGACAAGGCGTCATCGGTTGTGAACAGTGGAACATTACTGTTTATACCCGTTTGGTTATGTTGAGATGGTAGAAGCGGTGAAGCTTCATCAGTTAGACCAAAGAATAGGTCCATTGTGATAATATATAAGCCCTAATTTTTACTTTTTGACAGTAAAGGGAGGGTCATCCCTTCTAAACCACTTTGAAAGTAGCACATATTTGAGTAGCAACGTAATCTCTAAGTAGAAAATGCTGACCTAAGATTATGAATCGTCTCCTACTGAGCGCTGGACATAGGAGTTGCTGGACGCTTTCTTCTTCATCAACTAAGCAACAGCTTCTGCAGTAGTCATAGTGGCTGATACCAAGCCTAGCAGCGCACAGTGCACTATGGGTTTTTTTTTTCGTTTT
The DNA here is from genome assembly GCA_018904265.1 of Lordiphosa collinella. Taxonomy (NCBI): domain Eukaryota; kingdom Metazoa; phylum Arthropoda; class Insecta; order Diptera; family Drosophilidae; genus Lordiphosa; species Lordiphosa collinella. The sequence continues at coordinate 88,674 of JAEIFV010000655.1, forward strand.
TTTGGCATCAACCTCAAATCGAAAGATAAGATTTTAAATTTTTGCCGATAAATTATCTATATATTAATACGTTGTGATTATTTCATACAAATTTACGGCCCCCTTTTTAGCATAGTAAAACAAATTCAATTAACCCAAAATTTATTACATATGTTCGTATGAGATTCAGAACCCGCCATTGCAAAAAAAAAAATTAATTTCAATTATTTATTGTTTTATAACGAATTAAAAGTTGTACTAATACACACACACTGTAACGGCTGATGAAACGAAAAGGAAATACTACGACAGTGCAGGGTACCCATTTCATTAGTCGATCAACGCCAGTAGCTATCGATAGCACATTCGATAAAAGAGTGTATTTATATGTACGAGCGAGCAACGGGAACCAACTTCTCGTCGTAGTTTTGTCCATTTCCGATTGTAAGCAGACCAGGTTTAAAGCTTGCTAAGTCCGTGATCGAATACACAGTAGTCACAATTGTGACATTATAAAGTACAGCTTTAACTGCTTTGTGGAATTGTTTCTTTGGCCAATAAATTGAAGAATCGCACACACATAAGTTTTACATACATACGTTTGCATGTGTTAAGCTGTCGCGCCAAAACAGACCCTTCGCCACATATTTGTGTTTGAGTACTCTGGATGAGTTTAAGCCTAAATTAACCATTAGCTAACTGGATATTGAGCAGGTGAATATAAGATTACCGCGTTTCCAGTATCCGTTTTGATAAAGTGACATATTGAGCAGGCGTTTGCATAGCCATTGGTGGCCGCGAAGAGCCAGCAAGTGGAAGGTGCGATACTCTGGGCATAGTCGGATGGCCCAGGAATACCAGATTTGATTTTTGTCGCCAGAGAGTTGTATCTGCGGATGATGAGGCCTTTCCGAGGAATTTTTGAAAACTACCCCTCGACCAAAACCTTTAACAAAATATCAAAAGAAAGAAAGCAGATTTTTAAAGTTTTCTTAGCGTATATCAAGAGAAGGCCAAGTTTGTGAATTATTGTTGATTAAACGAATTATGAAAATGGACAAGTTTAAATAGAGAAAAAATGAGGGTATCGGAATGAGTTAGCATCGGTAAGGTATTAGGGTTATAAAATAGAATATTGCTGACATGGTACTATGGGACTAGTTCGGTATAAGATTCTTTCGAGGGCAAGTTCACCACATTCTTCTTGTATGACTAGCCAGTTACGTTATGATCAAAAGAATTTTGTTTTTGTTTGCTTTATGATTGACCCACATAAGCTATATCGTTTCGCCAGTGGACAAGTAAAGCAAAACAACATCATGGCTTAATATCATTACAACACTTCACAAAATATACATAAAAACGCATTGTTTTTATCATGCAGATATAATGTGTTTTGTGCATTTGACATACTAAAATTATTAGTTATAGATAAGAACACTTAAAAAAGCAACTTCTAGGCATATTTTTTTAAACAGAAATACAGTTGCTTGGTCTTAAACAAGCAGCCCAATGCGAGCCAAGTCCATTCTTCTAAATTTTCACAACGTACAATAATTAATATGCTAAAAATTTTTAAAGAATCTATTGATATGTTCGTCTTCCTTTCTATCATAGTAATGTTGAAATGAAAAAAAATTGTATTGCAATTATTTATTGTTGTGTTCTGAAAACAAAAAGCCATTATTTAATTAATTATGTTTAAGCAGCTTAGTTAGGCTACTTAGGGCAAATGTGAACTTAATTTTCTTGTATTTTAAAATATTTTTCGTCTAAAACAATAACATCAAGTTCTTTATTAAGATAATCGTTATCCTCTTTTTCACCTTCATCATTTTCGTTCGTGGTGACCGCAGCAGCGATAAAACTTCATCTGGTATCCTTTTCTGTTATTTTTATTTTTTTGTTCTTTTAAATAGATGCTTGACAGCAATGGGTCTGAAGTATCTAAGGCTCTGTTAAAAACATCGATCATGTTGTCCAGTCGACTGCATTTCCATGCATGTCCCCTTCTATCACTCTTATATAAATTATTTCGAGACTAGAATGCATGTTCCCCAAGACAGCCAACAGGAACAAATAAATTCTCTATTATTTGTTCACCATGTACTAGTACCTTGTGAACAGTAGGCGACATGGGATACCAAGAATAATTTTCAGAAAAATTATATAACATTGTTTAAATAATTCTTCGACAACATTTAAAATTGACGATAATACGGCAGCGTTAGAAAAAGTCCTCCAGGCTGTGTTGCCATCTTTGAGTTTCCGCTGCCATTTCGTCTCGGCTTGTCCACATTAAGTCCCATTTCCTTTAAAATTGTCTGTAGATCCACAATTAACTTCGATGTCAATTACTATGCTGTTTCCAATCCATTCAGAATGCTTTTTTTTAAATCTTGTCATATGTCGACAGCCATTTCGCCAGTTTCTTCCAAAATATTTTAAAAATGCCCGTATGTTATTGTTAACTTCTGATTCGTTAGTATTATTAACATGTTTTTTGCCAATTTTTTGACGTATATGCTGTTTAACATCGTCCTCTGGTCAATTGTTGTTGACAAAAATATCTAGCAGCTGTGCATTTCGAAACATATATCCCTCTGCAAAAGGCGATTTTGTGGAGAAGGCGCAACTTAACGCAAACCAATTTAACTACATATTATTCTGGACATTTTTATTAGTAACTCCACATTTAAAAGCCCGAGGACCTCGGAGGGTCTTCAGAGTTCTACTCCACGAAACACAGCTTCACTTGCTAAGATTAATAAATCAAATACACATGAATAAAACACTTTACACAAGGACAAAAACACATCTAATTGACAAAACTGTTACTAAATTACATTCCCAAACTATGATTTTCCATCATTAAAAGTAGTATTTGTTGATATATGTGGACAACGTAGTCAATCAAACTATATCAATGTGTTTCGGCAAATTGTGCACAAAGCTACCACGTGCATAATCAGCTGATTTTGACGGCGTACCGCTGTCAGTGTGACCGTAAAATTAGAGTTTTATCAAAATAAAACAAAGTTTTTTTAAAAAACAGAACAATTTTTTTGAGTTTATGCCTTAAAAAAAAAACGAAAAAAAAACCCTTAGTGCAGTGGCTCGTTTTCTCAAAAACTATTTGAGTTATCCACATGATTTTTTTTCCTAATAATCTGCAAACCTCATAGATTTTTGTGATGTAAAGTTCTTAAGGTTACGCCCACTCAATAGGTCGTAATTAAGTCGGTAAATTCAAACTTTTTATTTTTTGCTCAAAACTTCCCTGGAAAACTTGAAAAAAAATTCAAATGGCTTAAATATATTTTTAAACATATTTTTAAATAATTTAAGGAAAAAAATTTTTTTTAATAAATGTTTATGTCTACACCAGGAGTCGAAGCTTAACCTTAAAATTCTATACATTTTTGACTGCATTTTAAAGCTCTCGACCAAAGGCGAAGCTGCAGGTGCACTAAAATTCTAAGCCCTAAATCAGGGGCGCCCATGCCCATTACGCGAGACACGCGCGTGTTGTTGTTTTACGCAAAGGGATAGCCTGCGCGTATACATTTTTGCTGCATTCCATAAAACGAAAACAACAACAACGATCAGTTGACTAAAAAACCACCCCCAAATAAAAAAAAAAAAATCAACAAAAAATCCGTCCGCGACAATGCTTACAGTTGAAAGGTACGCAAGACACTGCGTACTTTTGCGTGCTTTTGGGAGGGCGCACACTCGCATGTCCATACCTTTCTCGTTATACCATGGTTCGACTAAAAAACTCAACAGAAATGATATTTGTCTTGTGTGAGTGAAAGACACTTATTTGCAGACAACGAAAAAGTGTCAACAGTTACTTGCGAGCTATGGTTTTTATACCCTGTTCCCATTGAAATTGAAAATTCCTCCCCCTTCCCCCTTTAAGCGCAAAAAACTATCAGAGCCATATAGACCTTCCAAACTTTACATATATCAAGTAAGGCCCAATCGAACAATAAACACCGAAGTTAAATACGAATCAATTTTGCTTGTGGGAGAGAGGGGGGTCTTGCATTGTCAGTTATCGCGCGCGGCCGCATGCCAAGCGTTTGGGTGTATGTTGGAGTGTGTGTGTATGTAAAGAAAAAACACACGAAATCAAGAGAACAGGGTATTTTGTAGTCGGGGCACTCGACTGCAGCTCCCTTACTTGTTTGGCTTGGGATTGGCAAAAGAAAAGTCAAAGAACGTAAATATTTTGCCATCTTATTCTAACATAACATCGGCGAAAAAATAACTGTGCCTTATGCAGCTCAAATAACAGATGTAGAAGCTAAAGTTAAACTTTAAGATATGATATTGAAACGAAAACAACTGAAGAGCTCGACGCATTACCACATAGCCTTACTTTACATACCAAGTGGGGTTGCAATGGATCGTCTGGCCAAAGTTCTTATAAACAAAAAATTGGTTCATCTAATGAAGAGACTATTTCAGATTCAAATATGTTTATGGATTCAATTTTTCCATTAAGATTAAAATGGGATTTAAAAGAACACTGGAAAAACCCCCGTCCATCGTCTACTCAATTTTGCAGACCTGTGATTTTTATACCCTGTTCCCATTGAAAATGGGAAAAGGGGGATCATGAAGTTGTGCTAAAGTATGTAACAGGTAGAAGGAATCATTTGCGACCCTATAAAGTATATATATTCTTGATCAGCATCAACAGCCGAATCGATTTAGCCCTGTCCGTCTGTCCGTCCGTCTGTCCGTCTGTCCGTCCGTCTGTCCGTATGAACGCGTGTTTCTCAGAGATTATAAGAGCTAGAGCCACAAATTTTCGCATGTAGGTAGGTTTATACCCGATTCAATACGAGTTTGTTTCAGATTCGGAAATTCCTCCCCCTCCCCCCTTTAAGTGCAAAAAACTGTCAGAGCCACAATTTTTTAGATAGACCTTCCAAACTTTACATATATCAAGTAAGGCCCAATATCTATCTATTCTGATCACTAAGATCGGTCAATAAACACCGAAGTTATATACGAATCAATTTTGCTTGTGGGAGAGAGGGGGGGTTATCGCGCGCGGCCACATGCCATGCGTTTGTGTGTATGTTGAAGTGTGTGTATGTGTGAGTGTGTGTGTATGTAAAGAAAAAACACACGAAATCAAGGGAACAGAGTATTTTGCAGTCGGGGCACTCGACTGCAGCTCCCTTACTTGTTATATATGCTAAAGAAACTGATGAACTAATAAACAGAACGGTAAAAGGTATTAAGAATAAAATAAGTGAAACCATCAGTTTTTTATCCAGCACGAATTCTATTTGACGACGATTAATGGAAAAGTTCTGAATGAGGTCACCAATACCAAATCTACGAGAACTTGCCCAATTTGTAAGCTTTCACAGAAAAACTTCCAAAATCAAAGTGGATCGATAGCGTATGCGTAAAGTTATCAATATGGTATTTCCCCCCTTTTCTTGCCAGAATTCGATTAATGGAATTCCTTTTAAAATTAGCTTATTCTTTGCCTCAAAATCACATTAAAGAAAACGATGTCAAGAAAAGAAATTAACAAGATTTTCGTTAGGAATTAGGGTTGTTAATTGACCTATCCAAACAAGGATTCGGAAATACCAACGATGGCAACACGTCCAGGAGATTTTTTGAAAATGTGGAAATAACAGCTTGAATTACTGGAATAGACTGTGAAATAATTAAGAGGGTGTAGGTTATACTTAATGTTCTCAGTTGCAGAGAAAAAATAGATGCCGAAATGTTTGGGAAGTATGCCACCGAAACGTCAATTTTTTTAAAAGGAACGGTATTCAAGCAAATGGATAACACCTACTCTTTATAAGGTACTTGATCATAGACGAAAAATAATCGAATACCAATCTCTTCCTATCGGGGAATTATCGGAAGGTGCGCAAGAACCGCAGAACAAGGAATATAAGAAAGTTGAAAAATGTTTCCGCTTTACAAAGCTCCTACATCTAAAAAAATTGTAAAACTGTTTCTTTTACGTTATTAAATAGCTTGACCAATTCCTAATTAAAGTGCATCAACAGTTTTGCCAAATTCAATAATTCGAAATTTGATTTTTGCAACGAGTTTTTGGAAAACGAGCCACTGCACTATGGGCGATTAGCCCAAAATTGTGGCATAAACTTTAAAAATAAAGCTAGACTCTTGAAATTTTGTGTGAATGTTACTTATATTAAACCAGAATTTCGGAAAAAAATTTTCGTCATTTGGGCCACGCCCTAATTTTCCGCCCTTACCGTTACCTGAAACGGTACAGACAAAACGTAAATTAATTATAAAAACCTAACTTAAAGATGTGCAATACGCCACATTTGACAAATGGAATCGTATGTTAATGTGTGAATTAACCACGCTTCCTGTCATTTGCCCCTTCCCAACCGCATGCCCACTTCCCATCTACAACAGATGGAAAATTTATTAAGTTTTTTCAATTTATTTTAACAATATAGTTAGAACATTTTTAGGGCAAGAACATCATATTTCCTCATCATCTAAAACAATGCAATAATCTTAATCGTATTCGTTTTCGTCATCAGAATTAGCTGCCGTGTCCGAATCGATATTACAAAGATTTGAAGAAGAACTCATTTGTTGGGTCGGCAACTCCAAAATATTCCTTATCTGCTTTTGTCCCTCACTTAACCGCAAAACTTGATAGCAAAGGATCGGAGGAGTCCATAGCTCTATGGAACACGTCAGAAAGATTATTTAGTCTGGAACTTTTCCTGGCGTGAGAACGTCTGTTATGTTTGTAAAGTTTGTTGCAGTCTTCTGAGGCATTTTCGCCTAGACATCCAACAGGTACCAATCACAATTTGATTATCTCAGAACCGTGAACCAAAATCTTGTGGACAGTTGGTGACATAGGGTACAACGGATACGTTTTCATATATAACGAAAACGTTTGATTGCAAAGACTTTTTCAGTGTTGATGGAGTATTCGCACGATATTGCTAATAATATAAAGTAAAATTTATCAAAAACTAAATTGTCATATGAGGTTATTGATGCAAAAAGATTAGTTTTTCCAAAGACTCTTCTAGCGGTGCTTCCGTCATTACAATTGCCGCTACCATTCAGTTTCGGCACCCTAATGTGTAAGCCCATTTCTTTCCATATCTTTTGCTGAATTTGAGAGACAAATCCTTTTACTTTTGCATTAATTTGATCTATATTTGTAATGCTTAAGTCGTTTTTGTTGATCTCTGCTTCAATGTACTCTGCTACGGCATCTGCATATTGATTGTTGCTCTCCCAAATATCGATTAAAGTTTTGTGCAAAAACTCATATGTCACTGAAAATGCAATTTATTCGAATAGGCGCAAAAAAGCGCAAAAACATTAATAACACATTATACTAGGGACTTTAACAAATAACTTGTCATCTTTAGTTGCATGCGCCGACACGCGCCACAAAAGTATTGCTCCACGAAACATAATTACATCTGCTATTTTTCTGCTAAAAACACAATAAACAAAACAGTAGACAATAACAGAACAACACAAATTTCGTTTCTTTTCGCAGCAAAAATTAATTTCACATACCGTGAGCATAGTTTTCCATATTAATCTTGATTTTTTTTTTGGACGCTTTGCCTATTTATTTACTTTTTAAATGCAATGAACTGGTGGCATCAATTTTCACAAGCACATGTTTCGAAGAATCAGCTGACTTGAGAAAGCTGCCACATGAAAAGAAAAGCCGAAAAAAAAATATTTTTAATCTAACTGAAGTATTTACTTTAAATAAATAAATTCACTTTTTGAAATAAGTTCCATTTATTTTTTGGCTTTATGCCAGAAAAATCGACATTTCGCCCAAAGTGCACTGTGCGGCGTGACTGCCTATAAGGCAGTGTCCTCTGAGAATTCCTACCAGTAGGGAGACATTCTGTCTGCCTAGATGCAGTAGTGTTAATGTTCTTTTAAAACTAAGAGTGGGCCAAGTGAGCCTAGAGATTTCACAAGTGTGAGTTGATCTCCAGCGGACCGTGGCCATTTTAAGGGTAGTCTCCCTTATTATACTCTGTACCAGAGGTAAACAGAGTATATTAAGTTTGTGCAAAAGTGTCCGGCCGTCTGTCTGTCCGTCAGTCCGTATGAACAAACAGATTTCAGTGATGGTAAGAGATAGAGGTCTGACATGTATGGAACATATGTTTCTTATACTTGCAGGCAGATCAAGTTTATTTTCAATTTTGGCCACGCCCCCTCCTGCCACCTCAATATCGAAAAAAAAGTCATATCTCCCACAGTTTTATAGATAGAAGGTTTGAACCTTCTGGACACATTTAGTATTCGTGATTCTTTATCGATCCGCAGAAAGACTTTTTAAGATCGGATGAACGTTATTCGAGTTATAAGAAAAACAAACAATTATGGGCAGCACCGGTCACAGAGCACCAGTCACAGAGTATGTTAAAGTCGGGCTTGACCGACTTTCTTTCTTGTTTCATTTTGTAGAGAATGCGTATCACTGAAATCAAATTTATGTTCCCAATTGTTGGTCATCTTTTCGATAGAAATGGTTAATGGACGAAAGTGGAATAAGTAAAGTAACTTTCCACCGATTTCGCACTTTTTCATTACACCTTAACCCACCGTACATTATATGACACAAAAACCTAGAGAAGCTGGCAGCTTCAGCCACTACAACTGCCATGCATCATCATCATCTTCATCACCAGCAGGAGCAGCGGCAGCAGGAGTACTAACAGCAACAACAACAACAGCAAGTTACACTAACTAAATCCTATTATGAACTTTGAGCTTATGAAAAGACTTCAAGCGGCGCATTGTCTACCACACAGACAAACTTGCGAACCCCGATGTTTGCGTGTGTGTGTGTGTGTGTGTGAGTGCGAGTGTTTGTGTGCTAGCAACGTTTACACTTCTGCATAATTAAGTTATATGCACTACACACACACATTCACCTTTGCTCTGACATATTCCAGCTGCTCGTAGTTTTTCATTGCGCATACACAGCACGCGGCTGTCCTAGCTTTGCCAGCTTTAATTGTTATAAATTATACATAAATTAACCCGGCACGATTAAAGTATTGCGCTTTAAATGTGCAACTGCAACAAATGTAATTGCAACTGTAACTGAAACCAGCAGCAGGAGCAGCAACAGTAACAGCAGCTGTCGGCAATTTGAAATTTCTTGCTTGGTTTTGCACAATTTCCGTTCACAATTTATCAGCAGAATGTCGACTACGTCGACGACGACGACGAACGATGAAAACAATTGGCAGCTAATTTTGCTGAAAATTTTGTGCTATTTTTTATGGATGCAGCCACAGAGCTGGGTCCTTTGCCGGCAGCGGTTTTCGAATCCCATCGAACGTTGCCATTGTAAAATGCAAAATAAATTTCTAATGAATATTGAAGTGTGAAATTTGAATTGATTGCATTTGATTTGTGGATTTGCAGCTGGGATATTTACTTTGAAAGGCGAAGGAGCTGGATTTGCCTGGGAGAGGCGCCTGGTTAAGCTTTTGCGGGAATGCAATTGAAATTTGTGGCGCACAGCGGGCGATGGAATTGTATAAGTGGCAAATTGTACGTTAAGTCGACTGATTAAAGTGGGTATCAAATAGATGATTGATTGGGTTTGATAATGGAAGGAAAAGAAGATACTAACGAAACTAAAGCATACTTTTTGGGGCAATGAATACAACAAATCTATTCGTTACTAGTTGTTGGTCCTAAACATAAAGCCCATCTGTATCAAACTCTGAGTGTCAAACTTAACTTAATTGACAATTCTTTAACATAAAACACTTCAGTATCTTCATACTAAGCCGCATTTTGTGCCACAGGCCAATGGCAAACCAATAACAAATTAACAAATCAAACCTTTGGGGGCTTTGCCAAAACTTCGCACCAGCTGCGGTGCAAAATCAACAAAAAGGCACGACAACTTGGCTTCCATGTGTGAGTGTGTGCTTGGGTTACATAACTGCAGAGCTCAAGTAGATTACTATGCAAACAAAGGCTACATAGTTGCCTTGCTATGCCCTGCCCCGCCTTGCTCTTGGTCAGAAGCCAAGCCCGGCTGTGTATGAGGATACGACCCAATTTCCATATGCGGCAGACGGCGGTTTTTGGCTTAACTAGCCGAAACTTGTGAGAAGTTTGCGTGCCAACTTGGCGTTGCAGCAAAGTCAAACAAACGTACAAACACCTTCCAGCTTCAGTTCCCAACTGCAGACAAAACTTGCCGACCGCAAAACCGAGGCCAGCAAGGCAGCTAATAATATTGAATAAAATTCAATTTGCTCTCGTTAGGTTGTTGTAAAATTATTAAAACATGATGCTCGAGTTTCGGGCAACAATTTCGCTTTGCGGTTTGTCGAGGATTTCGTTGGGATAATTCAATTAAATTTTGTAAGAGATTTTCCATGCGGATTGCGGAAGAGATTTTAATTGAAATGTTTTTGTAATTATTAAGGGAAATTATAGGAAGTTAGGAAAAAGAAGAATATCGTAATTGTGACTAATTGAGCTTGAAATGTTGAACTTACCAAAATAAGTAATTGCCAATTTTAAGGACATTTCCATTGAAAACCGAAAAGTTCGAGAATATATATACTTTATGTGGTCGGAGATGACTCCTTCTAAGCGTTCCAAACTACTGGGCACACTTTTCAAGTGTATAAAAATAGGCTTATCAATATTATCGCTTAGTAGCGCTGTACCTCTTTCTTCTAATAATCTGCTAGCAGCAGAAGAGACGCGCTCACTAGTTGTTGTTGTTGTAACGGCTGGTCGGGGTTGATCCATGTAAGTGGAGAGTATGAAAAGAAAAGAGAAAGATGTAGGGTACAAGATAAGGGGGATGTTGAGACTAGTCCATGTCCAATTCGAGGAAAGAGGCTACCTCGATTCGATGGGTCCACAGATCTAGTGCTGTGAGGGTAGTGGAACTAAGAGAACAACTGATAAGGTGCTGGGTGTTGTGTGGGTTATGGCCACACTTGGGGCATTCATCAGACACCTCTGGGTTTATCCGTGTGAGATAGCTGTTAAGATACCGGCTGCTTCCTGATCGTAGTTGGGATAGAATGGTCCTGGAGGTTCTTGGAAGTGTTTCTTCGGCCTTGTTGATAGGTGGCGGCCTACCTCCAAAATCTATATTGTCCTGATAAGAATCAATGGCCTTATTTACCATGTGTGTGTAGCACACACGTCTTTTTAGCCTCTGCACAGGATGCTTGTGTGTGAGGTGTAGCTCCAAGGAGCTGTGTGAGTAGCTGAATTGGCCAATAGAACAATAAAGCTCCTCCTTCGCAGGGCGGTATTGTTTTTATTGCTCATCTTCAATGCAGCTCTACGCCTCAGCTAATTTCCCATAGCATGGAAAAATGCCAGTATTGTAATGCTTGACAAACCCGGAAAGCCTCCAGATAAACTGGAGTCTTACAGACCCATAAGCCTCCTTCCAGCATTTGGCAAAACTGCTGGAGAGATGTCTACTGCGGAGAATCCTGGAAACTCCAGCAATCAAACGGAAGATCGCAAAATTCCAGTTTGGCTTTCGGATGGGACATGGCACACCAAAACAGCTACACAGAGTTGTCAACTTCGTCCTGGAAGGATTCCACGCCAAGGAGTACGTTGTGAAAGCGTACTTGGATATCCAACAGGCATTTGACCGCTTCTGGCATGATGGCTTACTAGCCAAACTGAAGGGAACGCGCAATCCTCAGCTATTCTTGATGGTCAGATCTTTCCTATCTGATAGGACATTTAAAGTTGTCCAGGATGGCCTTGCATCCCAGAAGAAGAGGATTCGAGCAGGAGTACCTCAAGGTAGCGTTCTGGGACCAACACTTTACAGCCTGTTCACAGCAGACATGCCTACTGCTTTGGACATTCCAACTGAGGAGCCGCAGGACCTTCCAATCACCACCTTCGCCGACGACACGGCGATCACGGCGCGTGACAGATGCGTATACTCGGCAACAGAGGCGTTGCAAGAGTATCTCAAAAGGTTTGAGAACTGGGCCTGTCGTTGGAACATCTCCATCAACCCTGAAAAGTGCGTATCTGTCACCCATACGCTCAGAAGAGACAGTAGCCCTGGCGTCTTCCTGCATGGAGAGGTCCTCCCTCACCAATTGGCCCACAAGTATCTTGGAGTGACACTTGACAAGAGGCTTACCTTTAAGCAACATGCCGCCGAAGTTGCAGGCAAGCTTCACAGCAAGGCGAAGAGGATGGGTTGGCTACTCAACGTAAACAACAAACTCTCGCTAAGGACCAAGGTCCTCATATACAAAGTGATCCTGGCTCCGATTTGGAGGTACGGCGTTCAGGTGTATGGCATCGCCGCGAAGACCCACCTGAACAAAATCAGGGTCTTCCAGGCCAAAATTCTGAGGAGGATTACTGGAGCCGAGTGGTTCATCCGAACTCGAGAGTGTGGCGTTCCGATGGTTGGCGACACAATTAACAACCAAGCAGCGAGGTACTTGGATAAGGTCGCCGCCCACCCAAACAACCTCGCCAGGCGCCTACTCCGATCGCGAAGGATCAACGGAATCAGGGCAAGACGCAGGCTCCTAAGGATTCACCCAGGTGACCTGGTTAATCGGAGGATTTAGTCCAAACATAGGCAACGAATTGGCTGCACACAATCTGATTGATACTCCATCTTACCGTCTACACAATTTGAAAACCATATACCCCCTCACCCCTTTACCAACCTTAAATTTAATCTTAGAGTTAAAATCCTTACATCTAAGCACACACAAAAACAAACCCCAAACATGCAACAAAATCAATTAATAGTATAATAAGGCCCGCGGGCCTTATTTCACTTTCAAAAGTGAAATAACGCCACTAATGAGAGAGAAATAACACCCGCGGGCTTTATTTCACTTTCAAAAGTGAAATAACGCCACGAATGAGTGAGTAAAAATATCCGCGGGCGCTATTTCACTTTTGAGAGTGAAATTACACCCGCGGGCGTTGTTTCACTTTCAAAAGTGAAATAAGGCCTGCGGGCATTATCTCACTTTTAAAAGTGAATAACACCCGCGGGCTTTATTTCACTTTTTGGAGTGGCGTTATTTCACTTTTGAAAGTGAAATAACGCCCGCGGGCGGTATTTCTCATTCATTGGTGGCATTATTTCTCCTTTGTGACTATAAGGAATATTTTAATGAACTGAATGAGAGCGTAAGACGGACGGACAGGGCGATATCTCTCCTTTTCAAAAGTGAAATAAAGCCAAGCGGGAGTTATTTCACTTTTGTCATTAAGAAGAAAATGATAAGTAAACAGGTTTTTTTTAAGGAAAAGGAAAAAAAGATGAGTAAAACAAGAGCGAAACAGTTTCATTCGTCTAGGTGACAGATGACTAAAACATCCTTATATCGAATATCTTCCATCAATTTATAAAGCCCGGCACTTTCGAAAGTTGGTTTCAAATCTCTAACTAGAATTCCTTTTACAATTTTCTCCGTTCTTTGTTATTTTTTTGAGGGAAAGAAAAAAAATGTATAGCCTTCAATTAAGTTTGCCATACTAAGGTCATCTGGTCACTTTGACTATCAACACTTTCAGGATCGAATTAAAGTGAGTAAACTTAAAAAATTGTTTGGGACATACTATTAGTAGAATGGCCATTAAGGTTTACTTATATAAATTTTAAAAGACCTATATAATCTAAATGGTTCCATGTCTATTAATCACAATAATTGACCTTATACCTAGAAACGTTGAAACGTTGCTATGCGGCTTACTGTACAAAGTAGCGCCGCACGCAAAATTTTTTTTTAAAAATCGCGCGATTTTTAAAAAACAATTTTGTCAATTCAACACAATACCAATTTAAGAAAAAACGGTATTGCAGACTTTCGTTCACAAGAATTCATGATTTCGTTACGCTTATAACGGATTTTTCTCTCTGTGCTATGAAGATCAGTGGGAGGTCGATGCATCTTAAGAAATCAGCGGATCTTTAATTAATTAGTTACTTTTTTATGACAGTCAAATTCTATGAGTTTTTAGAAAAAAAGTAATATATCACCCGTGGGCTATATTTCACTCCAGAAAGTGAAATAAAGCCCGCGGGCTTTATTTCACACTCATTAGTGGCGTTATTTCACTTTTGAAAGTGAAATAAGGCCCGCGGGCTTTATTTCACTTTTAGGGGTGAAATAAAGCCCGCGGGTTTATATTTATTTCACTTTCAAAAGTGAAATAAAGCCCGCGGGTGTTGTTTCACTTTCAATAGTGAAATAACGCCACTCCTGAAATAAGGCCCGCGGGACTTATTTCACCTGGCGTTATTTCATGCCCCCAAAATTTAGCCTTAAGGTATCTGAATAAATAAATAATTTAAATGAAAAAAAAAAAATTTACTGACAGTATCTGCGTTTCCTGATGTAGGTGGTCTGGGTCAGTCATTATATGACAGCCTGTGGCCACTCTTAATGCTGCGTCTTGCGGCAGCTGAAAGTTACGCCCTTGTGTCACGCTTAATACTGGGGACCAGATTGGTGCGGCTTATGTGGATATCGCGGGTCAAATTCACTTTCCTTGTCCACGTTGTTAGTAGGGTTGCAGTAGATATAGAAGCGGATAGGCTGAGGTTCCTAATCGCAAAAAAGTTCGACAGGCTTGGAAGGTGAGCGTTCAGTCTTTTTTTAGGGTTTTTATGTCCCTCCCGGTATTGATGACTGTGCAGTCATCTGCGTAGGTGACGAGTTTGACGTCATTTGGTGGGTTTGGGATTTTTGCCAAATGTTTTGTCCAGGTCCAGGTCCAGGGCAACCAGGATTGAGCTTCCGTGTGGTCTTTTACTATTAAGTCCTGCAGAAATTTTGGTTGATAGTTTACACAGGGCAGAGGTTCTGCTGTGCCCAGCGATGAAACCGTGCTGGTGCTAAGATGGGTGAAGGTGTTTCTTGAGTGTGGGGAGGATAAGGGCTTCTAATATCTTTATGACCGGTGAGAGCAGCTTGATTGGGCGATATGATGAGCCTTGATCAGCTGCCTTGCCCGGTTGGGGTATCGGGATGATTTTTCCGGTCTTCCATATTTAAGGGATTGTTAGCGACTTAATGAATTGGTTGAAGTTGTGCGTGAGGTAGCGTATACCTAGCGGGCCTATGTGCTTTAGCATGATGGCTGCTAGGCCATCAGGTCCAATGGCTCTGAAATGTTTCGAGACTCTTATTGCACGTTCTTCCTCTTCAGTGCTGATGGAAATCAGGTCATTTGTGTGGGAAAGCTGGCGCATCTTTCTAATAATGCGGCGTTTTCGCTTATCCGTCTCTCCTGGGTGTGCATCGAATAGTATATTAAAGGCTCAGGCGCACTTTTTCGGGTTTGGTGGTGTGGAGCCGTCAAAGCTGACTGTGACCAAGTTGTTCCTTCTTGAATTTGTAAGTTGCTTGATGGTGCTCCAAAGTTTTTTGGAGCCCCTATCAAGTTTTTTTTTCAGTTTTTGACTCCAGATGGTTCTCCTGTGCGAGTTAACTTGTTTGGTAATCTCGTCGTTAAGGATTTGGATTTCTGGGTTTATTGCTTCCATCTTACGTAGGACGTCTCTCCTTTCCGCAAGCAGCGTCGGAGGGGAAAGGGGGCGGATACGTGGGATCCGACCTGCCGGGATGCATCTCTTGGCTGCTTTCTGTATAATTGCCCTGAAATGTTTTCCCCTGCTTGGAAGCATGTTGGGGGTGACAGCAGAGCGAATTCCGCCTCCGTGTTGACTCAATCCTTTCCCAATCGGATTTGTTAAAGTTCACAAAAGTGCGATTCTCAGAATTGATGAAATCCGCATTTTTTGTGACTTTGACAGTGATAGGGACGTGGTCCGAGCCAAGGGCGATATCTGCGTGCCTTGAGGTGTTAATTAGGAGGGCTGGACTGGCTATTGTTATATACGGCGGACTGCGACATGAGGCAGTGATGCGAGTGGGATGGTCCTCGTTTATGGGACAGAAGTCCGAGGCATCAAGCTCCTCTTCTACATATGTGCTCTCCTCTGGTGTCGCATCCAAGTGCTAAGTGCCAGGTATCGTAAAGTCGCCTAGTATGAGGCAATGTTCATTCTCTAGGATGTGGGTAATTTTCATCACTTATAAAATCTTTACTAAATTTTGGTTTCTTGTATAATGAATCTAAGAAATGGGCAAATCGTTTATTACTGTGAGTGCTCTTAGGAGAGTTTATTTCTTCGTAATCGTTTTGAGCTATGCTGTTGATCGTAAGATTGTTGCACATTTCTTTTACATTTAGTAAAATAACAAAACTCTCGAATCTCGGTTTTCCACGCACGAAACTCTATATTTGCTCACGTTCATGTCATGACGTCGTGGCACATCGAGACACGGTCAAATTCACGTCGCGGGTGCAGCTCTGGTTTAATGTCATCGACATCACGATTTATCGAAAAGATGCGATTAGGTGTTCGCATTGGCACCATTATTGCAATCTTGTATTCTTGCATTCATTGAACAGCTGACTGGGATTTGTAAAGATAAGTGAAAAGATAAGTTGCTGCAAATAAAATGGATTTAGATGATTATTCTCTATTATTAGCTTTACAGAAGACGAGGAAATGTTATTGCAGATGTTGGAGGCACGATATGGCTCATTTTGGTAGGAGCACGTTCCCCGCAACTCAGATGAGGACTTGCAGCTCTTGGGTTTCCTCAATGCTTCGGAGCTATGGGTATGGAATACTTTAATAGATTGAGCGAAATGCATTTATTGTATGACATTATCATAGATGGCTGCCGCATTAAGGTGAGGCCTCGGGTATGGATGAAACCGATTTGCTGCAAGACTACACCAAGACCTTAAATGAGACCATAGTTGTATTGGCAGGTGGATGGGCTGCCGCCTTTTCCCTGCTCCAACCATTGTATTTTATATTTATCCGTCCGAATGAACAAACAAATCTCAGAGATGGTAAGAGATAAAGAATTGACATGTATGGGACATATGTTTCGTATACTTGCAGGTAGATCAAGTTTATTTTCAATTTTTCAAAGACGTTGTATCTCCGACTGTTTTTTAGAAAGAAGGTTCGAACATTCTGGACATATTTACAGATTATCTTATAGTCGGGCTTGATCGACTTTCTTGTTATACCCTGTTCCCATTGAAAATGGGAAAAGGGGGATCATGAAGTTGTGCAAAAGTAAGTAATAGGTAGAAGGAAGCATTTGCGACCCTATAAAGCAGGGAGAGGCACATTCCTATCTCGTGTGCATTCCAAAATTCTCTAAGCAGCGCTGCTCTAACACACATAATATAAGCTGTACAAGCGCCGCTACGTTGCCTGCTTTCCTACGACACGACGCAGTCTTTGCGACTGAAATTGAGAGCAATTTTTGCGTTGCTCTCACACACACCAATGCAAAACTGTGAATGTATTGTTTTCCAGCCTCTACTATAAAGTATAGATATTCTTGATCAGCATCAACAGCCGTGTCGATTTAGCCATGTCCGTCCGTCCGTATGAACGCGTCGATCTCAGAGACTATAAGAGATAGAGCCACAAATTTTTGCATGTAGGTAGGTGTATACCCGATTCAAATCGAGTTTGTTTCAGATTTGGAAAATTCCACCCCCTCCCCCCTTTAAGCGCAAAAAACTGCCAGAGCCACAATTTTTAAGATAGACCTTCCAAACTTTACATATATCAAGTATGGCCCAATATCTATCTATTCTGAATCAATAAGATCGGACATGTGGGAGAGAGGGGGGCCTTGCATTGTCAGTTACCGCGTTTGCGCGTGCGTATGTATGAGTGGGTGTGTGTATGTGTGAGTGTGTGTATATGTGTATGAAAACACAAGAAGTCAAGGGAACAGGGTATTTTGTAGTCGGGGCACTCGACTACAGCTCCCTTACTTGTTATTTATAATTCCCCGCAAATGATTGACAGATGATTATTGTTGTGCTAGTGACGATAGTTGAGCACGATAGGCAGAAATGAGCAACACTTATCGAGTATAACGACAAAACTTATCGAGTATAACGAATAAACGTACATGCATCCAATCGAAACTCAAATTTTTGTCACCACTAGGGCCCTACACTTTTTGTATGGGAAAAATGCAGCTTGTTGCGGCTTAACGCACAACGCAGTCCTTGTGTAAATAGCCTATTACATTACTTTATTGTATGAGGAACGTGAGGGATAGAAACATGCATTTTTGAAAACGCAAAACACTGCGAAAAATAAATGACTTGAGGAACGTGAGGGATGGAAACATTTAGCTTCAAGATGTTAGATGTTGCTCAGTGGAAATAGGCTTTTAGAGTTTTTCCAGGAAAAATTTAAAACCTTAAAATTGAAGAAGATAGAGGCAAAGCTAAAGCTCCATTTACACGACCTGATCGCTCAGCTCAGTTTTCTTCGCCTGAGCAACTCAGGTGAGCAACTCAGTTCAGCGTTTGCATATGCCTGAGTAGCTCAGTTGAGTTAGTTACCGAACCATTGGTTCATGAAAATTATCTAGTTCATTTGAGAATTGGCCGCGCAGATTGCCTATTTTGATTTTTATATCCACAAGTGATTTGCTCTCAAGTTGTGGCAATCCGTACAAGGTGAGATTGGAGGAGTCATACAGCGCAGGCTCAGCCTCAATAAGGCGCGTAACATCAATTTTAATGTTTTATTTCAATAAGCCGTGATTTGACATAAATACTAAACCAAACCGATAGCCAATTGTATATCGAAAGCCAGGAAGTGGCAATGCTCGCACACTTCAATCAGGCAGCCCTATTACGCTCAGCTAAGTGGTCAGGTCACTTAGAACCGGTTCTATTTCGCCTGATCGCGTGAATTAGGTGCCTACTCAGACGCCTGTTTACACGAGCTGACAGTCACTCAGGCGAAAACTCAGCTGAGCGATCAGGTCGTGTAAATGAAGCTTAAAAAGCATGCAATAAGATTAATTATAACTATTAAAGTGTGCCTGTTCCGTACAATAAAAGTTTCTACAAACTAGTTGAGATTAGTTTTCTTGTCCTCTCTTCCTTCTCTGTTATTATTTTCATAGTATTTGCATTAAAAAATATTATTTGCATATAATTCGTACTAATGCCCAGTCCAAATCATCATCATCAATTCAATGCTCGTTAGTTGGAGTCCACTGCTCTTCACCATGTGGTTGTTGTTAGGTTGCTATTAGATTGGCCCTTCCCTTTGCCTTTTCCTCCGACTTTTTTGTGTTTGTGGGAAGGATGGAGGTTATCAAGTGGCATCGCTGTCAAAAGGAAACGATATCAAGTGCTTCAATCAAGTCAAACTCTGCAATATAAATTCAAACATTTTCAATTCAATGCATTTTTGTGGTTGTTGCCAGTCAAGCGTGTTGGCCCAGCTCTATGAATATTCCTGGAATTTACCGTCTGCCTTGCAACAACGTTTCAATCAAAATGTTACTACCGTTGCGTTCATTTGTTGTTTTTGTAGCAACATTTACCTGAGGCACGTAAATTGCAATTCTATGCAAACGTCGCCGCTGGCAGGGAACTCCCAGTCGCGGTCAATGCAATAAATTGGATGTAAATTTCCTGGGGTTTGAGGTGAATGAAATGAGAGAATCATTTTAATTTTATTATTATATTTTTAAGTGCAGAAAGTAAGGGAAAATTCTTGGAAATAAACGTAATTATATTTTATTTGTCCAAATGGGCGAAGAGTTTCGTTTGCTTAAATTAATAAGGGGAACAGTTCAGGATAGTTAATCAGCTGCGGTGGAGCTTGTAATTCAAGCGTAGGGAAATGTGGAAAGTTTGATTTTACTTCATTGTATTGACTTTAAGAAACTTGAACATGACTTCAAAGGCGCTGTCAAAACTGAACTTACCCAGAGTCCAAACTCCCTCCCTTTCCCCTTCCTCTATTTCTTCGTTTGCAGCTTTCTGCTGCGCCTATTTTTAAGATGACTTATAGATAGTGCACCTTTCCGGATCTAAAGTTAAACTTTCACTACTGTTAGGCACACAAATACATTGGTTCACTACTATATTGTGTACCACATAGCAGTTAGATTTACTGAACCGTTTCATCTCATCGTCTTGATTTTTGGTTTCATTATCAAAACAAAACCAAAATCGCAAATCCTGCCTCATACCCCAACAGCTTGGAACTTTTCAAGTTCGTCCTTGGCTGCCACATTTTCCGTTCTCCCTTCCTCCTTCTACACGCCCTGCCTGTCCTGCTGCCACAACTTGAGTTAATTTAATAAATCTTGAACAACTGAATAAGCTTTAAATTAATGACCCTGTAAAGTTCATATAAATTATTACGTTATCTTGAGCATTCGCTGGCAACAGTAGCGACCGCCCTTGCCACCCTCCCAGCCCAACGGCAGCTGCCACTCCACGTGTGGCACCATATGCCCAACGCTCTGGCTCCTTGTTGCCCCACCCAACTTTTACCATCTACATTTCCAAATGATTTCTCATTTTCAATGCCGACAGCAGCAGGGCAACATGAGGCGAACAGCAGCGGAATATTTTTATGCCTTCCGAAATCAAATTTGTATCAATTACAATTGCATTAACATATAATTTGTGCGCTTCTCGAATTTCGCCACAGCTTCGGAAGCAGTTGGTGCGATTAGGCTCAGAAATGAATATTTAAGTGCTTGGGAGAAAGGTGAGATGGGTATGGCTATAGCTTTAACTCGAATCCACAAAAACTCATGTGTGGAATATATTGCACTGACTGATGGCTTTAAACAAATAGAAGGGGTTGCCAGAAACTGAAGTTTCCATATTGACCACTTATTTTGAGTATATTGGATCAATGTGCATCAACTCTATTCCTTAACATTCTTAATTCAAGTACAAAATTCATATTTTGAGTACGAAGGATGCCTGTCTTGCAGTAGCGTAGATTGCTTTTTGCAAGGTGCAATTGTGATCAATAAATTTAAATTTATTGCTATCTTATTTATTAAATAATTTCTTTTAAACAGAAAGTTACACGCGACATGTAGAAAAACTACACGAACTTATAGAAATAAAGAAATAGGCGAGGCATGCCGGAAAGATAAATACCGAGTGGACAAATGCAGAAGGTACATGAAAAGAGAAAACCAAATTTTTAAAAGTATTTCAACATATTTCATTGAACAATCTGAATACCACAAGGAACTTTATGTTTTCTGCATTAATGTTCAGATATTGAAAACCCACATGCGCGTGTGGAAATTTAAAGCGAAAAATGTAGCTCAAAATCAGTACAGAAAAGTTATATTTACATTTGGAAAACTGTTCCCTACACGTCACAAGTGGGTTTTCTAATCAAGCATTAAGGATTTCAAATGGTGAATGCTACATTAACAAAATCTACACGAAACGTGTAGCTCATCGTCGCTTCCTCTTTATAACTGTGATTTGTGGCATTGCCGCGCGAGTGGTTAATAGTCGAATGGGCTACGATGCCGGCAATTGTAAACAATTTCCCAAAACAAGATAAGTAAGTTGTAAGTTTCAATCATACACAATTGGGGTGTTCATAAAGTGTTGTATCATTGCACATTGCACATTATGCAAGCCGCTCCAACAACAATTCGTACTAAGTCAAGTTTGCACTTTATGCTAGACCCCGACCCATGACTACAAAAATCGTTGCAGGTGCAAGTCAATATTAGTGTTAGACAACAATAAAAGCGTGACAAGTGTTGCAAAATTTTCTGGTATTTTTTGGTGTAATTTAGTGCTTTATGTGCTAAATCAAAACATCCCGCCAACTAACGGACTTTGGCACATTTGCTATGTCGCCTCTGCGGCTCGCATAAATGCAAATTGCATCATCAACAAAATCATCCATAATTTCGTCAAATTCAGAAGCGCCCACAACATGGACAGCTACACCTGCAATAAATATTACCTAATGTACTTCAATTACCACATAATGCATTCCAACCTATATACCTTCAATTGCATCAATTTCGTGAATTGCTTGGGATGCTCTCCATTCCAGAAGTGATGCTTTCAAGCTTTTAAATGGCATTTTTAAATTTATATTTTTAGCAGCAACTCAAACTACACTCACAATAACAAACTCAGCGATAACGATAGCGAACAGCTGATTGCGTTAACTTACAAGACTTACAACACTCAAATCGTGCAATTGGGTGTTCACGATAGCTCTGCTGCAAAGGTGCACATATACAATGATACAACACTTAATGAACACCTCTAATGTAAGTTGAAAAAAAATTAAGAGGTCCTTTTTTTCAGAGAGAAACACTTTGCCATCTTTGTGCCACTTCCTGTCATTGCACCCCACACTACACTCCTCATCACCAATGTATACTTAACAAGGTAGCCACACTTGCTCTCTCACCACCTCTTCTATAAATGTCAAAATGAGCCAGATCATAAAAAATTCGTCCGCGGAGATCCTTCGCACACGACTGTCGTTCACAGACTTAAGCGGCGAGCAAAGAAGGCGAGAGAGCGAGTGCGGCTACCTTGTTAAGTATACCTTGCTCATCACATTCTCTTGAGTAAATCGATTTTTTTTTATTTGGTATGGGCCCTAAACGTGGCTTGAAGAAAAGCTACATGCCGCATGTAGAAATGAGAAAGCTAAACGTGGCATAAAAAAACGTATACAAAAACTACATTTTCATGTAGGTTTTAAATATTTTTATACTCTGTACCAGAGGTATTATATATATTATATTAAGTTTCTGCAAAAGTATGTAACAGGCAGAAGGAAGCATTTCCGACCCCTTAAAGTATATATATTCTTGATGCTAACATCAACAGCCGACTCGATCTAGATATGTCATACATTTGCACTACTTTAGTATACCCTTTTTATTCTACGAGTAACGGGTGTAAAAAGAAAAACTTCAACATGTGTTGTTCAAAGTGAACATTTCATTGCAAAAATGATCCGATCAAGTTTTGCTTTAAGCTATGTACTCAGATAAACTAAATCTAGACCTTTCTACAAAGTTGTATCAAAATCGGATGACCATAGCATATAGCTGCAGTATTAATGATCGGTGGAAAAAGAAGTTCTAGTGAGAAAAACATTTTTGTTTTAAATCGGATCGCCTCCAAGTTTCGTAATTAACAGTGTATTATGCTATTCCATGATTTCAGCAAGTTTGGTAGTCCTAGTAAGAAAAACTTTTTTGTTTTCAAGGGAAGCTGCAAGGGTATACAAAACTTTCCCCTATTTTTTGTTTTCAATTGAAACGCCTCCAAATTTGTATTTCTTAGTTTACTATGCTTTTTCATGATTCCACCAATTTTGGTCGAAATCGGACATCTAAATAGCTCCCATTAGAAAAACAAACAACAAGGGTATACAAAACTACGGCCGAAGTTAACTTCCCCTATTTTGTCTTTATTTTATATAATTGGTTATGAGACCAGCATCTATCAAAGGATACATCTGAGTTGTTGGCGAAGCGCATGAAAGAGCGCTATTTATTAAAGGTGTAAATATATCCTGAAAAATTCACTTTCTGACAACTGACACTTTCCCTGACAACTTAGGCGACGAGCATGCTAAAGCTTCCATCAGCAAATGAAGCAGATGGAGTTTCACTACCAAGGCAAGTTGGATCAGGCAATGATTGGAGACTATTGCTGGTTCTTGTTTCGAGAAACACACAGTATGCACAAAAAAAGAAGAGGTATACAGTATGGTATTTAAATATTTTTATCCTAGCTGCAATAATAACTCCTTATGCGCAATGTTTGTTCTTATTTGGCTTGATAAGATGTGATTCTTAAACTAAAATAATAATCAGAAACTCTATATTTTAGTTATATGTCAATGTCACAGCGGAGTTCTTCAAATGGATGTACTTTAAATTCCTCTCTGATGTGACTTTGATTTGTTTAAATACTCCTTGGTGACTTATTCGACAAAAAGCGTAGAGTTACGGTTCGAAGAGCATGCGAAACAACAATTACTTTATAATACTCTCAAGAAGAAGTATGTTTACTTTATTGTGTGTGTCGCGTTAATTTTCCATCCGATTTTGAAGACCAAGGACAAAAGTTTTTGTAAAGCTCCATTTACACGACCTGATCGCTCAGCTGAGTTTTCGTCAGCTGAGCAATTCAGGTGAGCAACTCAGTTCAGCGTTTACACATGCCTGAGTAGCTCAGTTGAGTCAGTTACAGAACCATTGGTTCATGAAAATTATCTTGTTCATTTGTGAATTGGCCGCGCAGATTGCCTATTTTGATTTTTATATCCACAAGTGATTTGATCTCAAGTTGTACAGCAAACTTTTCCGAAGAGCCAATCCGTACGATCTGCTGCACCTACAAGGTGGGATTGGAGGAGTCATACAGCACAGGCTCAGCCTGTGGTGATTTGACATAAATACAAAACCAAACCGATAGCCAAAAATCGATAATAATTGTATATAGAAAGCCAGGAAGTGGCAACGCTCGCACACTTCAATCAGGCAGCCCCATGACGCTCAGCTGAGTGGTCAGGTCAATTAGAACCGGTTCTTTTTCGCCTGATCACTCACTTGAGTAAATCAGGTGCCAACTCAGAAAACTCAGCTGAGCGATCAGGTCGTGTAAATGGAGCTTAAGATATTTGGAGTATTCAGCAGATAAATCCGAGTTACTATTACTGATTTATGAATGCCGATTTTAAGCGGTGAATACAGTGATTGCCGATTGCGACTGATAAATTTGGTAAGCATGATTAGTGAGATAATTTATCGACTGTACGGCCAACTGTTAAGCCCAAAATTGAGAATGAGCTGCGGAACTTACAGCGTTAATAGCTATCGAAAATTGTGAGAATGTATTTTTGACCAAATGTAATAAGCCAGTGAATAACCTAAACCTAAATAACCTACAGCATTCTGTGTCATTTAACAGAGAATCATCCGAAATTGCAACTCGTAAATCGGATTTATCTGCTGAATGCGCCCATTTTCCCATCATTTGATTGTCTGAAACCAGAGCAATTTTTATGAAGAGACGGAAAAACTTAATAAAAGGTAGCAAAATCTTGAAAAATCATCAACATTTTTTCAAAAATCCAACTTTAAAGTGCCATAACTTTGTCATTTATAATTGGATTTTCAACAACTGTCATATTTTTAAAATATAATCTTATTATCTCTTATTATTTTCCAAGTTCAGAAAAATTCGTGAACTAAAACCAGAGACAATGGCATTTTCGTAGACCTACCTTTTTTCAAAACACTATAAATGAACACGACAATATCTCAAAAACCGTTCTACTTTCCACATATCTGAGAGCAGATTTGAATTCTGCTTGAAATTTTACATAAGGATCAACTATTTAGAAGCTGGGACTAAAAATGTGTTGCATAGTGTATTGATGGTTCAATTCATACAGCCCCATTGATGTAAGGGCCCAAGAGAGTTATATAATGGCTTAAGCTAAAATATGCGGGAAAAGACAGGACAATTTTGAGTACCGAAAACCTGTTGAGGACTAAGGCAGGTACTATGTTGATGGGTAGGGCTGATGATCAAAGCAAAGTAGGTTATGAGAAAAATGAGACTGTAAAAAATGGGTCTTGTTTTGGAACAGCAAAGAATTTTGAGCGACTGGAATGAAGAAGTCCCAGCTCTCCAATCGAAATAATAATTACTTTATAATAATTTGGAAGAATTTTAACATTTACCAAAGTGCAATAAGGAATTGCGGACAAGCAGCTGCAGATGGGCTTATCAGTTTCAAAAAGATCATGACTTATAATGTTTTGGAAGATGATAGTGCTATGAAAGGGATGAAGTAAATGTACTAAGCGGAGAAGTCGATTGTGGTTCGGATAAGCTAAAAAGAGTGCATCGTGTTGCCAGTAAAAACAATTGGTTTAGATGGATTTTGTGTGCTAAGATCGAATCTGTTTTGAGAAATTCTTAATGAAGTATGGATTTTTGGTAATTTAACCATTATGCTAATAAAAATCCTACTTTAGGGCTTGTTTTGGGCGAGGCTAATTATCTGATCAATCCTTTTATGAAATCTTCGTATGGTGCCTTAAATTAGGGTGCGTTCAGACACTGTCAGGTTGCCGTATTTATATGTGCCAGTTATCTGGCAGGCCTGTTCAGACAATTAAAATCAGAGCTCGACAAAAACTCTCAAAACTTTCAACGTGTCGGAAAAAACAGTTTGGTTATGGACGCAACGAAAACAGGGAGCGAAAGAAAGTTTCAGTTCTGTTTTTGTTCAGTTCTGTTGCTCTCAGAGCAAAGACCTTTTTTAGTTCCTGTTTCTCACCTGTCTTTCACAGACACTTTTGCCGAGAGAAAACTTCCTAACTGTTTTTTGCGTATGTATGCATGTGTGTGTTGCGCTCGTGAGTCTTTGTATAAGGAGCGTCACACATACATACAAACAGTCTACCAAACGCACAAAACGAAAACCAAACAAAAACCACTTTTCGCAGACACTTATTGTGTTCTGCTCTCGCTTAAAACAGTTGCTGTCGGAGGTTGTCGTATGACCGACTCGTGTGTTTTGCTCAACCGAAAACACGTAACAGAAAACACATGAGGTGCGAGAGTAAGTGTTCCGCTCAGTGAGAGACCGCTTTTGCTGTGTTTGTTTCAGTTTTTCACTGAGGCTGGTCGCAATGATAAAAGTGTTAACAGTTTTTTGCAAGCTATGATTAAAATACATGAGAATATTGACAGATTTCTCTGACCATATATGACACCAGTCAACTGTCACTACACGTGTATGGCAGCAACTGACATTTGCATTAAAACCAGCAATTATATTTTTTTTAAGCGAAGATATTCCATTTTCAAATGACAATTTTCTACAGTCAAATCGAAAATATTTAATAAATTCTTTACTGGTCTTCAGATCAGTAGTTGAGATTTGAAATCTTACAACTGCTTAAAATCCTTCGAGTTCCAATTGAAACAAATATTCAAAAAATTTCTTAGCCAGCAATTTACGCTAATAGACCCCTACAAGTATCCTGAAGCGTAACAAAACACTGCTCAGCATAGCCACACAGCAGCTTAAAAGGAAATTTAATTAATTTACTCGCCATTTCTTTTCCCTCTTTCGGCCGGGACAAGCCATAAACTCAAAAAGTTACGAGTATTTTTCAACAGCTGCAACTTCATTATGTGACTGACGATGTCCGGTTAGCAATTTCTTTTCTTTTTTACATTATTTTTTTTTGTTTTCAAGACGCGGAAAAAGAACTGACAGCTGAAGCATCCTGCTTGTCTTTATGCCAGCCAAGTAGCTGCAAAAGTTTTCCACGTTGCGACGTGGATGGGAAAAATTGCATGAACGGCAACAACAAAAACAAAAATTGGCATATAAAAAGTTTTTTAATGAATGGAATTAGTGTTTGAGCTGCACTGACTTTGTTAAATCATCCGAGCAACGTCTCGCAAGTCCAGCCAAAGTCCGCCATGAGTCTTCAGTTAGTCAGTCAGTCAGCCAGTCAGTCCGCCGGTGGCTTCTGTTCGTGGGCTAACAAAATTAGCGCTTATTAGTGCCAGTTGGTCAAACTTTGCCATAATTTCCCTCGAGTGAAACATTGGAGTACTGAGCGGTCATCTCTAATTGTTTTAAATGAAGTTTTTTAACAGGAAATTTGATGTGCCACAAAATGTTGCTTGCGTCGTTAGCAGTGAAATTAATAATGTTTGACTAATGAGCATTGTTTAAGTAGAACTGAAGTAAATTTCAGCTACTGGTGATTAGACAAGCTTTCTGAACAATTTTTAAAAATATCATAATTGCTGAAGAGGATATTGTTAAAAGTAGGGACTTTATCTGGAAATAATTATGGAGAAGTTTTTTTTTAATTAATGGTGTACCATTCCATTAATTTTTCCGGCCTCATACTCATCAATCGTGACTTCTGAATTAATGAAGAAATTTTCTAAATCAAAAATGCTTTTCCCTTAAGCTTTTAAATGCTCTAAAAGAGTGCTGTGAGAACAGGTTGCTTTAATATACTTTTATAGGCTATTTACACTAAGAGTGCGTTATGCGTTAATAGCTAACAGTCAGCTTTTTTCCCATACAAAAAAGGCTGAAGCAGGTGATTCCTTTCTGTTTTTACTCTGCATGGTGTCCAAGAGTGTGCAGTACATCATCATATTCGTGGATCGGATTTCACTGGACAAAGGTTAGGCCGATGTCCTGGATATATGTCCAAAAAACGTGCTCTTAGAAATAAATAAACTAAAAAAATAGAGGGCAGATAACTTCGGCTCGGCCGGCAGTTTGTTTTTAGACCCTTGCAGAGGGTATTATAAAATTGTGCGGATGTTTGTAACGCATTGAAGGAAGCATCTCCGACCACATAACGTATGTATATTCTTGATCAGCATGACGAGCTGAGTTGATTTAGCCCTGTCCGTCCGTCTGTTTCTATGCTATATCCTCCGTCAGTTTTAAAGCTATCCTCACCAAACTTTGCACGAAAACTTTTGGTACAAATACGCTGCACATTTGTCGGAATCGGCCGGATCGGATGACTATAGCATATAGCTGTCATACGAACGATCGGTGGAAAAAGTAGTCTTAGTGAGAAAAACTTTTTTGTTTTCATGGAAACGCCTCCAAAAAACGTATTTCTTAGTTTACTGTCTTTTCCCTCGATTTCACTTAGTTTGGTCGAAATCGCATGACTATAGGATATAGCTGCCATGGGAAAGATCGCTCGAAAAACTAGTTCTAGTGAGAAAAACTTTTTTGTTTTTAATGAAAACGTCCTTATCATTGGCATACACTTATTTTATATACTTTTACACAATTCTACAAAGATTGGTCGAAATCGGTTGACTATAGCATATAGCTCCCACAGGAACGATCGGTCGAAAAACTAGTTCGAGTGAGGAATTGCGAATTTGACCAAACTTAGTGGAATCATGGAAAAGCATAACAAACTAACAGTTTCGAAATTTGGAGCCAATCCCATTTAAATTAAAAAAGTTTTTCTCACTAGAGCTTCATCAATGACGAATCATCATGTAAAAACATATCAACAAAGAAATTAAAAGCTTGGAGACGTTTCTATTGAAAACAAAAAAGTTTTTCTCACTAAAACTAGTTTTTCGACCGATCGGTTTCGACAAATGTGCAGCGTATTTGTACCAAAAGACTTCGTGCAAAGTTTGGTGAGGATAGCTTTAAAACTGACGTAGGAGATAGCAAAGAAACAGACGGACATACGCACAGAAGGACAGACGGACAGTGCTAAATAAACTCAGCTGGTCATGCTGATCAAGAATATATATATTTTATATGGTCGGAGATGCTTCCTTCTATGCATTACAGACATCCGGACAATTTTATAATACCCTCTGCAGGGAGGCGATCGCATTTAATACAAAAAGTTTTTCTCACTAGAACTTTATTTTATACCTATCTTTCGTACTGCAGCTATATGATTTAAACATCCGATTTTGACAAAACTTTGTAGAATTGTGTTAAAGTATATTAAATAAATATATGCCAATGATAAAGACGTTCCCATTGAAATCAAAAAAGTTTTTCTGACTAGAACTAGTTTTTTGACCGATCGTTCCTATAAGAGCTATATGCTATAGTCAACCGATTTTGACAATAATTTTTAGAACTATGTAAAAGCATTCCAAATGAACAAATGAAACTTTTTAAGGTATCTAAATAAATAAACATTTTATTAAAAAAAAAAAAAAAAATAGGGGAAAGTTAACTTCGGCTCGGACGAAGTTTTGTATACCCTTGCAGCTTCCATTGAAAACAAAAAAGCTTTTCTAAGACTACTTTTTGGACATTACTTTTCTAGGAGATCTATACTATAAAGATGTCTGATTTCGATTAAACTTGGTGAAATCATTGAAAAGCATAATACACTGTTAATTACGAAATTTGGAGGCAATCCGATTTAAAACAAAAAGTTTTTCTCACTAGAACTTGTTTTTCGACCGATCATTCATACTGCAGCTATATGCTATAGTCATCCGATTTTGATAAAACTTTGTAGAAATGTGTCCAAAGTATATAAAATAAGAGTATGCCAATGATAAGGACGTTTTCATTAAAAACAAAAAAGTTTTTCTCACTAGAACTAGTTTTTCGACCGATCGTTCCTATGGGAGCTATATGCTGTAGTCATCCGATTTCGACCAAGCTTAGTGAAATCATGGGAAGGGATAGTAAACTAAGAAATACGTACTTTGGAGGCATTTCCATTAAAAACAAAAAAAGTTTTTCTCTTTAAGACTAGTTTTTCAACCGATCGCTCCTATGGCAGCTATATGCTATAGTCATTCGATCCGGCCGGTTCCGACAAATGTGCAGCGTATTTGTACCAAAAGACTTCGTGCAAAGTTTGGTGAGGATAGCTTTAAAACTGACGGAGCAGATAGCATAGAAACAGACGGACAGACGGACGGACAGACGGACAGGGCTAAATCAACTCAGCTCGTCGTGCTGATCAAGAATATATATACTTTATGTGGTCGGAGATGATTCCTTCTATGCGTTACAAACATCCGGACAATTTTATAATACCCTTTGCAAGGGTATAAAAAAAAAGTTCGCTCATTCTCGGCTTTAGACGTTCACTTAAGAAACATGACAGAACCTTATATGCAATAGGTAGGAGCTAATTGCGGTAATTGGCGCAAATTGCTGGGTCTCCTTTTTATACCCTGTTCCCATTGAAAATGGGAAAAGGGGGATCATGAAGTTGTGCAAAAGTATGTAACAGATAGAGGAAGCATTTGCGACCCTATAAAGTATATATATTCTTGATCAGCATCAACAGCCGAGTCGATTTAGCCCTGTCCGTCTGCGCCGTTGCGTCCGTCTGTCCGTATGAAAGCCTGTTTCTCAGAGACTATAAGAGCTAGAGCCAAAAAAAACTGTCACAGCCACAATTTTTAAGATAGACCTACCAAACTTTACATAAATCAAGTAAGGCCCAATATCTATCTATTCTGAAAAGATCACTAAGATCGGTCAATAAACACCGAAGTTATATACGAATCAATTTCTTGCATTGTCAGTTATCGAGCGCGGCCGCGTGCCATGCGTTTGTGTGTATGTTGGTGTGTGTATGTGTGAGTGTGTGTGTATGTAAAGAAAAAACACACGAAATCAAGGGAACAGGGTATTTTGTAGTCGGGACACTCGACTACAGCTCCCTTACTTGTTAAGTATTGGTCAAAGAACACTTAGACTCCAATCTTCGGGCCTTACTCTCTTCGGACCATATTCTGCATAGGAGCATGCACCTTACAAACTCTTCGCCGCCAGCCTTGAACAATTCAGCGGGCAGCTCATCAGCTCCAGCGGATTGGTATCTTTTTATGGCTAACCAAACTTCGTTATAGTCCGGTGGGCCTATTTCTATATCATCGATTGGTGGTTCCACTACTTCTCCAGAGGCGTCATTGTGTTCGTCATCGCCTCCCATCAGGTTGGAGAAATAGTTTCTCCATTTGTGCCACTTGTGGATCTGTGACAAAATTTCCGGCTTCGTCCTTACATAGTGAGGCCTCGGGCTTAAAACCTTCGGCTAGTCGCCGAACTTTTTGGTAGAATGTTCGTGTCTCACTCATGCCGAACAGGTTTCCTGCTAATTCTTTTTCCTTCTGAAAAGGAGCTTCTCCTCTCCTTTTCTTCCGATAAAGCTCCTTGACATCTCGCGTTGCTCCCGACTGCAGAGTTGGGGGTCAGAGGGGTCGTTGTTCCAGTCCCACCATATGTTATGCAATGAGCTCAGTGTGTATAGCTCGTTTGCCCAGAAAACATGCTTCTCTAATACCAAATGCGACAGGATTCGTGGCAACCTATGGCCAACGTAAACAAACAGATGATTTGTATATATACCGAAGGTGCTGGTCCAGCATGTAGAATCTACTACCCTATCTATCCGAGTCTAAAGCAAGTGCATAGTGTTGCGTTGTTTGTGGCAGATTATAGATACGTTTGATGAAAAAGGCTTCCAGCTTATTCACTTCATCATGTTGACCATAGCCACAGACTTGCGTTCCGTAAGCTTGCATTACCCTACATATGGCTAAGTAGATTTTCCACTTCATTTCTGTGGAGACGTTTTTTTCAGCTGTTTTTGGTAACTTTGAAGCCTGCTTTAACATGGTTATGTTTATATAACTCTTGTATTTGTACAGGTACAATATTTATGTGAAATGTCGCCTTTTCATTCTTTGCAATGCGCCCTCCTTTCTTAAATACCATTATTTTCGAGTCTGACAATAAACTTCCAACCAATCGATTATTTCCTGCAACACAATGACTTCATCAGCCATTACGACAACATCATCCGCATATAATAAAAGGCGTAATTAAGAACATTTTGTGTTATTTGAGTTGTAGTCCACTTCGTTGGATCTGTGGTGATCCATTAGGGTTGTGTTTTTTACTTACAGTTAGATGAAAAATTCAAAAAAAGCTTAGTTCTTAGTTCAAGTACAAAATACGCCAGATTGAGTGCAAAATTGACCAATAATGTTAGCTCCGATAAGTGTGCAACAGAAAATGCAAATTATTTTTAGGCGAGTCTGTTCTTAAAACTCCCAACTGGTTGTAACTCTTTAGTTATGAAATGATGGTAAGTTTCTGACCTACCAAAGAGTTTAACTCGTAGCCCTTGGATATTTCCAGCATTTTAAAATAATTCGAAATGTTCTTAATATATCCCGAAACAGTCGTAGATCAAGTATTTCGGGACTGAAAAAATCGTCCTTCAGAATTTTAAACTTGATCAAATATTTTCTTACTAACCGTACTATTGACACCGTTTGTACTTATAGTAATTCAGGTACAAAGTTCTCAAAATGAATCAAAGCTTTAGAAAAATGTCCCGCGCCTATCTCGACACCAACAAATGAAGAACATGTTGCCTTTACAAATACTTTTGGAACTCTGATGATTCAGCATTTGTTTTACTTCGCATTTCTTGATCTGCTTAACAACAAAATTAGAGCATATTTACCAAACAAATGGAATTTCTTAATTTTGTTCATTTCCTTTGGAAAATTGAGAATTCCAGTTGATTGCAATGCACACCTGGCATTTTAAAGCTGCATTTCTACAATATTTGGCTTTTGTTTAGCTGCATCAGAAAAAAATGTCATTGCTAGCAATTGCCAAAATTCCAATGTGGCTTAACATTACGAGTATGCACACAAAGACACGACTTGCATTATAAACCAAAAGATACAGTTTTGGGCCCCCTCAAGGCAACCGCAAAAAGTCGTAAGCCTCAAAAGATATCAATGAACAATCGATGCGGCAGACTAACCACATAGTCCGTTGCCTGTCCCCTGCCCCCGCCCACCGTGCATACTCGTAGATACATGCACGTCTTCCAGCTACACAGATACTGTTACATTCTATGGAGAAACACCGTTGTCGTCGCAGTGAATTTGTAAAATACGTGACAAACATTTGCAATTTGCTGGCTATCGTTGCTTTCTCTTCCACTCTTTATCATCGCCGGCATCCCTTTTCCTTTTGCTCTGCTATTTACAATTCAATTGTTCTAATTTCGATTTGTAGCCGACAAAAAATGAACTTCAATTGAATTGACAGCCCTGAAAATTAAACGCTCTACGAAGTAGTTTGCCCTTTTTGTTTTATGTGTCTTGTCTAAATTGATTTATTTATGTTTGTTCTCGGCAGTAGTTCGGGCAACTTTGGTTGAAGCATGTCTGGTTGGCCACATTTTGCGGTCACTTTGGTTATAAATTTACTGCATTTTTTATGCCACTTTTAAATGGCTACATGAATATAAATTTATTACGCCTCGAGTTCCGTTGTAACGTTGCCTGTCCGAATCAGAACTGCATTTGGAGAGGTGGAAAGTTGGTGCTAGTATCTAACCGGAAACCCAAATACGTTGACGAGCCTTGAGAGTGCAAGGACTTTCACTAGTATTTAAATGAAAATTGTTTTTATTGGAACTTTTCTTCACTGAACATGTTGCAACAAAGAAATAATGTTTTTTAATTATTTCTTTAGGCTTGGGAGTTTTTTTTTTAAATCCAAAACTCCGAGGGACTTAAACCAAAGCTTTAAAATGCGAACAAAGTATTAATGAATTGGCTTATCTTTCTAACACGCCTGTAGCCAGGCGTGTGACATGAATGACGCATGTTAATACTTTGTATGTGTTTAATTCGAAGCCAGTATTTATTGGTTAATATTTAACGAAAAACCATGCACTAAGCAACAAAATCAGTGCTTTGGCGCAGTGTGACCAGATTAAAAATTATGCACATTGCACTTTTGGCATTTATGAAATTTTTGTTTTGGCAGGCGTTTTATTGTGCTTTAACAGCACCTAAAACATCTATTAAGTATTTAGCCAGTAGTTCCCTCATTTAAATGTTTTATTAAGTGTTTGTTGGGAGCAGCTCCAGAGAGCAGGGAGCCAGGAAGCTGGGGCAAAAAGTGATAGCAATTTTTTGTTTTTATTGCATTATCAGCATTTATTAACCGTATTTCGATTTATTGGCTCTGACAAGTTTGATCAATTTGGAACACACTCGTTCTCGAGAACCAGGGACGCATCCACTCCAACTTTAGGGATATTTGACAAGTGACAGTTATGCTATACTAGCTGAACACCCGGCGTCGCTCGGATCCTTATGATTCTTATGAGTGCTATTATATTCAAGCTAGTGCTGTCTGCAAATCGATATAAACCTTTTTGGACCGTTTGATATTTTCCTATATTTACCCGTCTTCATCATAATCTAAACTCATGAATATTTTGCAAATTTTGTGACTTTTTTGACCTTTTGTCTTATACCTCCGATTTACACGTTTACAATTGCCGTCTATTAAGTCTTCACAATAATCCAGGCTCAAATCAAAAATTTGCAAATATCGCAATATTTTGGACCGTGTAAACTGCAGCTTCCATTTAACAACGACTGCATTGTAATATTAGCATTAAACGCTTTCATAAATAATTATAAGGTTATTTTGGTAAAGGTAAATATTTGGTCCCATGTGTGGCTATGCGGCTAGTGTGTGCGATCGCTGAGCCAAAGGTCGTGGGTTCGATCCCTCCTCGGAACATCAAATGAAAAGTTTTTTCTTTGAACAAACTTACACACCCGGTCATCCTCACTGCTGTTGGCGCCAGCTTTGTATTAATTAACTAGCCATGCAAAAGCTTCTCAAGTAAAATAAAATCGGCTTGTCAAGATGACAACAGCCCCGGGGGGCCAAAGCCGAGCCTCTCTCAATCTCTTGGCTTGTGCGCTTCTAATTTTAGCACAAGAGAAAGGGACCTACAGTTTAACGCCGAATCCGAACGGCAGTTTTTGAGAGGCTTTTCATGGCTAATTACTGCAATGCTGGCGCCAACAGCAAGAGGTGTGGCCGGGTGTAAAGTTTTATTCAAAGAAAAAAACTTTCATTAGATGTTCCGAGGCAGGATCAAACCCACGACCTATGCTCAGCAGTCGCGCACACTAACCGCTGAGCCACTCCGGCCACTAAAAGCTTCTCAAACTGCCGTTCGGATTCGGCGTTTAACTGTAGGTCCCCTTTTCTTGTGCGAAAATTAGAGGCACACAAGCCAAGAGATTAAGAGGAGCTCGGCTTTGGCCCTTTGGGGCTGTGTCAAGCCATTTTACTTTACATAAGATAATTTTACAAATTTCGCGATTTTTGGACCTTAGAAACCTTTGCGGGCAAGCGTCCAGCCAATGCCCAAAGTTGCATCGCAATCGGATGAACGCTATAGGTTTTTAAATTTCAAGGTTTTTGGCCCATTTCTTCTACTTTGAAACCTTCCCGGGCAAGCGTCGAACCACTCTCCAAAGATTTACCGAGACAGTAAATTTTTAAATTTTCGCAGTTTTTGGACCATTTTCCGCAAATTTCTTCAACCTTTTCCCCTGTTCCACTGGCACATTCTAGAGATCATTCTCTGGATGAGCTAAACGACCTCATTCTTTCTGTGTTATTGATCATAAGAGTTAAATGTCCATTCGGCAGATCGTCCATGACGGATGATCAAGCCAATGGCTAAATGATCTAGCCTTTTTAGTGAAAAAGCTAGATTTTCTATCGATATACGAGATCGAATTCAAAAAAGGAGTCAATGAGAACAGCTGTTGGTCAGTGGCGTTGCCATGGGTGGAGAGGGCTTTAGCTTACTGGGAGAGAGGGCTTAGCAGAGTGGGAGAAGTTTATGGTCCCCTCTTAAAAAAGTGACTACGCCCATGGGTTTTGCATGGCCAAGGAATGTTAAATTACCATTTCTTATGAATGCATTCCGAATACTACTGCAACGTGAAAGACCAACCATAAGAGCATGTAGCTTGACATTTGGAAGGCGAAATTGACACAAAAGCTACCTCATGGAAAGAGAGTCGCTAGAAAATCGCGTTACATAAATGTAAAAGATTAAGTGTTTCTTATTTTGCGCCGTCTGAAAATCACCCGAGTCTTTGTGTATCGTACCGTGAAGTTATTTGAGGATACTGAAGGAATAAAAGACAGCGTGAAGTCCGGCAGTCCGCGCACTGTGCGAACGCCACAAGCCATCATAGCCGAGCAAGATCGAATGCGTCGAAATCCACTGCCCAAGCAGAAAATCATGTCTCATGAGATGAATATCAGCAAGGACAGCATGTCGCGCATAATAAAACGTGACTTGAAACTCAGTTTATACAAGAGATTCACCGTCCACTTGCTCGCATGAACTTTGGAGAAAAAACGCAAGTTAAAATCGAAAGCATTGCGTCTTAGTGCGCGCACAATGCTCACAGTAACGAGACAATTTTAAACATAAAGGAATCGTTCAACAAACAGAATTATAAAGTGTATGCTGTGTCATCAAAACAAGAGTAGGTACTCAATCCGAGAGTTCAGAGAGGTTTGGTGGGGAGTCGCCTATGTAGGGTCACCAAGCTCCATTTTTTTGATAAAGGAGTCAAAACTTTGGCGAAAGTGTATCAATCCGACGTTTTGGAACAGGCCTCTCAACACGGAACTATTTGCATACAAGCCGTGGATCTTTCAGCAAGACTTCGCTCCACATGGCAAAAACAACACAAACATGGCTAAGCATGTAAGAAAGTCGGTTAAGCTCGACTATAATATACTCCGTACCTGTGAAGTGCTGCCCATCACCGTTGCGGCCGGTGCTGAACATAATTGTTTGTTTTCCTTATAACTCGACTATCGTTCATCCGATCTTTACCAGTCTCTTGGCGGATCTATAGATACATACTTTAGCACAAACTTAAGATACTCCGTGTACCTCTGGTACATAGTATAAAAACCATGTACCGAACTTAATTTCAACGGATGCACAGTGGTCCAAATTCCAAAAAAATTTTGGCAGAAACTCCAATTATTGAGGTATGTGCCCCAAATTTTTTTTGTAGTCATACTTTGGGCCCCAAGACATCTAACCAAGATTTGCTCGTCTTAGACCAATATTTTATACAGCTACCATATAACCGATTTTGCCGATTTGCACCAACTTTGTTGATTATTAAGCATCTGAACTGAAATTTGGTTTGTATACGTGTTTTTAGCCCCCTAGACGACTCACCAAATTTAGTTCAGCTCAAAACCCTATTTCACACAGCTGCCATATAAACGATTTTTTTTTACATGCAGCTAATTTTATGTTTTTGTCGATTTTTTAATGCGATTTTTTAGAAAAGCAAAAAAGATTGATATCCTTGAATTACACACATACTGAAGAATAATAAAGCGTTAATAGTTAGTTGTGGCCGGGCTAGTGTGCGCGACCGCAGTGCAAGAGGTCGTGGGTTCGATCCCGCTTTGGAACATCTAATGAAAACTTTTTGGGGCTGTGTCAACCTGACAAGCCATTTTACTTTACTTTACTAATAGTTACGTTAATTCACGTCAATCCAACATACTTTTGTTCCATGAAACACAAAAAGTTTGCGGCTAGAATTGTTGTAAACATCACTTTACAAAAAGACACATAAGCAAAGACAAATCACATAAAACAAGAACTGCAGGATAACACTTATAGTACGGGTGGTAGGGATTGAATGGGGTTACGTATATTCATTGATTTTTGTGGCGTTATGTTGGTACTCTGTTTCTTACGTATGCCAACAAGCCGCTTTTGAATGTTCACTATGTTGACGCGCTTTGCGCCCGTGTTTTGGATCGTCTTCGATTTTTACCTATCAAAAATGGATCAAAGAACCGACAATTTTGTGTGAAAACGAATGGCTGATCCGAGTGACTGTGGCATACGGAGCCCTGACGAGACGTATCGGTGGACAAAAGTCTCAAGGCCGGAGACGACGGAGCACGCCCGGCACTCACAACAACGAAAAATAAAAGTGGAGAAATGGTTGGCCAACGCGACACCGTTAAAGTTGCAACCAACATATCGGCTCGGCCATCGATTTACAGATTTGGCAGACGGGTCCCGCGAAATTCGTACCAAAATTCTCAATTGCGACCAACAGCACGATGCATGCGGATGTAACCTGTCCCGACGACCCAAGTACTGGGCATCGTGTTACGTGGAACCGCCAATCATCTCATGGAAGCTGCCGACAACCAACCGAAAAAACGCCCGTTCGGCGATGTGAAGTTTTGCTACAGTTTCCGATTCGGGGCGTGGTGCATCATGAGTTCTTGCCCAGGAAGAACGGCATAAGATATTACCTGGTTATGCGCAATTTGCGCGAAGCAACCGAGACGCCCGGATTGTGGAAGAACAAAATTGGCTTTGCACCACGATAACGCCCCCTGCTCACACATCGTTGCTTGTGCGCGACTTTTGGCCAAAAACAACACACTAGAGCCGCACCACCGTATCCCCAGTCTGGCCCCGTGACTTTTTCTGTTCCCTAAACGAAGAGGCGAAAGGACGACGTACTACGTTACGAGATAAACGGCACGAGAGGAGCGAACAAGATAAAAAAGATTTTTGAAGTGCTTCGAAGATTGGAAAACCGTGGCACAAGTGTATAATATCTCATGGGGATTACTTAGGGACAAAATAGATATTCATGAATAAATAAATAATTTTTGAAAAAACACAAAATTCGCGATACTTTTTGAACACACCTCGTATACACCCAAATTTGAAGGTTTACATTTTGATTTACTTCAATATTCGACGTAGTTTTTATTTTATACTGATTTGAAATGTGTTCTTATTTGCAGGCAGACAAAGTCAAAGCTTGTGGTAATCGATTAGCTGACTTCCAGGGCTGCCTACATTCGCAGTGTATCAATTTCCATTGTACCAATATGATTTTTAACTGCACTAGGTAATACTCTTTTGGAAAAAAATTTTGTTTTGCATTACTCTAATTGGCCTGCTGGTAGCCCAGACCTGAATCTATTGGACTACAAACTGTGGTCCGTTCTCGAGACTATAGCTTGCTCTACTAGACTCCCAAATATTGAATCCTTGAAGCGCGCCCTTGTTCGAGCAGTGGACAATTTCCCCAATGCATGAGGTGCGCTCTGCGATCGATGAGTGGCCAGAGTGACTTCGGCACAAGGCGGCCAATTCATATAAATTGTTCTACGATTCAAGTGGCAGAGGCCCAGTCCGAGCTTTAGAAAACTGAAGAGCAATTGTGGCAAATTAAACTGGCTTTTATGCAAAAATATTTAAAACATAATTCACTTTTTAATAGAACGAACGAGGACTTATTATTCATTGAAATCCGCTTAAAACTGAAATGGCTCAGCCCCGATTAACGAAAAAATATCTATAATAATATTATATTTAATTTTAATGGTAATTTCATTCATTTTTTGTTTTATTTAACAAATCTTTTACATCTCTCTGGCACAGACAGTTGTCAATTATGCACATTAAGTATACGCCACAGTGGCTAACAATTGTTTTGATTTACTGCTGAGTTGGGGCAAAGTTTTGATTGTTTAAAAATTAAAACAAACGAAGTTGTCAAGGACACTTCAACAACAGCAAACAACGACATGTGCCATATGTTTCCATTGAATGGGGCTTACAGTCGCATGAAAAAAAGAAACGAAATGAAAGGCATTAAGAGGAGCCTGGCAATTGTGCGCTCTTGCCAAGTGCATTATTGAGTTTACTCGCTTATTTCATGGCTGGAGTGCAAAAAAGTTTCAGTTTGTGCGCGTTTAAACGTAATGCGAGACTTAAATGACTGCCACGCCCCGCGCCACAAACCACCTGCCAGTGCGTTTAATGCGCTTAAGGAGTGGAAAGCGGGCACAAGCGGATGATGCCCGCTGTTCTGCTGTGCTCCGCTCTACTTTGGTCTGCTCCATGCTGCTGTTTGCTGTTAAGTGTTGAGGTGACTTAAGTTACGCAAAAGCTGTTAAGGTATTTATGGCCATCAGAATGTGGACAGACCTGGCACTGGCCGCGTTCTTATGACCGCAGCGGAGAACGGAAATGATTCAAAGGTGTTGCTGACTGAACTAAGTATAGCTTAAGATTTCAACTAACTGTAAGTGATTAATCTAGTAATATTTTGTAGATCTGTATATATACATATATATATAGCCCAAATGTATCTGATTTTGCTTTCGCAAAACATTTACTTTGATTAGTGTCTACGCTTCTTGAACTTACTCATTACTGCTTCTCTTTTGCGAACTTGTCTCGGCAAATTTATATAAATGCCCACAAAATTGACCTGTGGCATCCCCCGGCAATTATAACAAATTATCAACTCGCTCACACACGAACATACCGAACACACAAACACAGCCAGACACACCCATCCACCCTCCCACACACTGAAACTTAGACAGCTTCCGTTTAGACGACGCCCACACGCACACACCTAGACTGACATTAATTATTCATAACTTGAACTCATCCAAACTCAGAAGTCAAGAGCTGCTCGTTGTCTTTGTCTTTGGGGAAATCTCCACCTGGCCTGCGGTCTGCCCACAGTTTCACAGTTTAATGTCCTCAAAATGTCAAACCTCAAAACGGCCTGCAGCCGGACTTAAACTTTGCCTTCACACTTTTGTGGGTCACTTGAAAAAAGTTAAGTACAAGTAAAATTCCGTTTAAATGCCCTTAACAGCAGGCGCCTGTGCGCACTCGTGTAATCCGTTTAAATACTGCTCCGATCCTTATTAACTTATGCTCATGCAGTTCAAATGAACACCTGGCGTATACTGAATATGCGCTCTTCTGTCTTCTTTAAAGCCGCATGCCACAAATATGTACTTGCACCTAAAGGTTGAAACAATTTAAAAAATTTTTTTAATTGCATGCTGTGGCTAGCAAAATGAATGCTACGCAAATTTTACACCATGGTTTTTGTTTAAATTCTTTATAAAGGTTGAGGCTGGTATGTTAAGCAGAGCAAACTCATGCTTGATTGATTTCGCAAAACTGAGCTTAGAACTAAGTTTTAATCACCAATCCAGTCATTGTGCAAAGTTTTATGCGAGGTGTGTGATTATTTGTCAAGATCAGCCTTAAGTTCTGCCGTTTCACAGTGGCGCCATTTGAGTTTTTTCATTGCAGAAATCATAACTTCTGAACTTAATGAGATAATGGCATAATTTAAATTGATAACACAAGGCAACAAAATTACACTCTTTCCAGTATTGATTATTGGTAATTTGAATTTAAAGTTGTATAAAGTGCCCTTATTGACCCTTTTTAGACACGTTTTATAGGAACCTATACTAATGTTTTAACTGTCTTAGACATAATATTACAGTATTACTCTTTAGCTTTAAATCAGGGATTAATACCGAAACGATTATCGGTTCCGGTATAGGTACCGGTACGACCCGAAATTAATGTTTCGGTAAAAGGTTCTATTTTGGTTCTAAATTTATTTCGGTTTACGGTTTCGATTCGGTACCCAGTTTTTGATTTCGGTATACCGGTACGTACCGGCATAAGTAAATTGTTTTTAATTTTGTAAGAAGAAAATTTTGAGATAAGTTAAAATCATTTTATTCCTTTGTAACAACAAGAAACAATATTCAACATAAAACTTTTAGTCGTTTTACATTTAAAGTAAAATTATAATCGACTTTTACATTTGGTATTATTTCCCAGAAAGTACAACTTTTGAAATCTCATACAATTCTGGGAACTTTGTGGAGGACACTGACCAACACTTTAGACTATAGACTGGTTTCTAATATAATTGTGTGCAAGAAAAATGAAAACGGAATTGTGGTTTTATCACCTAATTTCTTTTTTGCAACTTCTTCGGCGCTTTCAGATAAGCTTGTATTAAAACAATCACCATTAAGCAGTGATTGATCAGCAACCAACGAAATTTGATCATATATATTTGTTAAGAGTAATACAAGATTTTTTTATTGCTCCAAAAATATGCCACATAGTAGATTGTTCTCAGGCTTCTCTATTTCCTGAACTAGCGATTTCGCTAGAGAGGATGTCTGTTTCCAATTTGCAGTATATCCAAATGGAATAAAAATCACCCAAAACTAGATTTTCGGCTTTAAATTTAGCTGTGGTCACCCCAGCTGGTTCTAATATGCGTATTATTTCGCGAACTAAGTCCCACAAAGTGTATATACATTGTTTAAGTGTATATACATAGTTCCGCAAAGTTTAAGAAATGTTGAAGATGTTTTCGGCCAGACGTTTTACGCATTCTTAGAAAAGTGACAAGAAAATTTGACACCATGTAAAGGATTCCTCGTCGCGTTACAAACATCTGACCAAAATTACGATAGGCACTGCAAAGTTAAAAAAAACGGAAACAAGAGCGGTACCAACTTTTCGGGTTTGTTCCAGTTCTATCGGTTCCAATTATAGCGGTAAACGGTATTCGGTTCTAAAAAAAAATATGTATCGGTTCCAGTTTCGGTTCTGGTACGCGATTTGAAACGGTTTATTTCGGTTAACGGTTCCGGTTCCGGTACCGGTATTAATCCCTGCTTTAAAATTAAACTATGCAAACTATTCCGCGATTTTTTAAAGCGGAAAGTGCAAATTATTAAAATGCCAACTACCAAAAAATATGCTTTACAAATCACTATTGTTGGCTAGGAAATTTTATTTAACTCTTATTAAAATTGTAAGCCATACCAATGGGCGGTTCAAAATATGGTCAGCTAGAATTGCTTGAAACAGTTTATTTTGAAGTTATGAAATAGTACTTTAAGATAATATTAAAGTGAGCATAATCACATGAAAGGCAACTCCACAGAACATCTTGAATCACCACCAAACCTTCAATATACTGGACCTTGTGTAATATGTCTAGTGTAATTGTTCAACCGATGAAATAAGTGCTTACCCACCCGTCAATCGACCTCGAGAACGGATCCGTTTTCGACATTTTCCAGATATTTTCTCTTACAATACCATCGAGAACGTGTTCCGTTTTCGGTCCGAAAAAGTATTACCTGTCGCTCAGTTTGTGGCAACGACACTTTCTCGATAGCAAAAAAGGGTCAAACTCGGATGGAAAACTGAGTTTTTCCATTTGAAACCCGCATTTCTAAGGAAAAACGCATTTCGAATTTACGATAAACTATCATAATAACTGATGTCCGTTTAAAGCCCGCATCTCTAACAAAAAGTGGACTTCGATTTTAAGAGAAACTTACGTAATTCTCGTAGGTCCGGAAACATACGAGAAATTGACGGGTGGGTGTTATGTTCTTTTTATATCCTTGCAGAGGGCATTATAAAATTGTCCGGATGTTTGTAACGGATAGAAGAAAGCATCATAAAGTATATATATACTTGATCAGCGTGACGAGCCGAGTTGATTTAGCCCTGTCCGTCTGTCCGTCCGTCTGTCTGTTTCTATGCTATCTACTCCGTCAGTTTAAAAGCTATATTCACCAAACTTTGCACGAAGTCTTTTAGTACATAAGTATTCGCTGCACATTTGTCGGAACCGGCCGGATCGGATGACTATATGATATAGCTGTCACAGGAAAAACTAGTTTCGGGGCGTGTCGAAAATGTTTAAAAATTTCCATTTCACGGAAAAAACACGACGTTCTTCAACTAGATACAGAAACTACTTTCGGACTTGAACTAACCGTTTATGTTGGCTGAAAGCTTTTTTAACTGATTAGGAACGGACAAGCAACCCATAACCGTTTCCCATAATATAACCGTTACTGAAATATAGCCCCTGGCCGAAAGCGAAAATCGATTCCTGCTTTGGACCAATTAAAATTCTTTGCCAGAAAGAGGGACTGACTTGGATCGTTTTTATACCCGTTACTCGTAGAGTAAAAAGGGTATATGTAACAGGCAGAAGGAAGCAGCTCCGATCCTATAAAGTATATATATTCTTGATCAGCATCACCAGCTGAGTCGATGTAGCCATGACCGTAAGTCCGTCTGTCTGTCCGTCTGTCTGTATAAGCACCAAGATCTCGGAGACTAGAAGAACTAAAGCCACCAAATTTTTTATGTGGACTCCTATTGTCCCTACGCAGATCAAGTTTATTTCAAATTTTGACAACGCCCTTTCCGCCCCTCAATAAAAAATGTTGAATAACTCCAATATTCTAGAATCTCTGAAAGTTTCATAAAGATCGGATAATAAATGGCAAAGTTATAAGAGTTACAAAAGATGTTGCATACTTTTTGGCGTCACATGCTCTCTTTGCTTACATATGGTAATGTTGAAATGTTCTTGTTAGTGATAATGTTCTGTTAACTAACACAATATTTATGTCCCTGAGTAATGGGTATATCGAAGACGGAGAGGATCGACTTTAACTAACGTCCCCTTTTTTTTTTTTAATTTTTTTAAATTAAAAACATTAAGAGCCAGATTTAAGATAAGTTCCACCATTTAAAAGGTGTTTTAGTATTCATCACCAGTTTTATATGAACAATCTTGATATAAAAATATTCAACATTCAGATATCCGCGAGAATCACATAAGAAAGACCTCAAGGATGTTATTTACGCTCTGCTAGTACTTTCTGATCCCTTAATAACCTTATTTTCCATGAGTAATAAACAAACAGCGGATTTTTAATAGTTTTAAACCGATT
Organism: Lordiphosa collinella; assembly: GCA_018904265.1. Classification (NCBI taxonomy): domain Eukaryota; kingdom Metazoa; phylum Arthropoda; class Insecta; order Diptera; family Drosophilidae; genus Lordiphosa; species Lordiphosa collinella. The sequence continues at coordinate 133,651 of JAEIFV010000655.1, forward strand.
TTAGTCCTAGTAGACCGAAGTTAATGTGCACAAAATTAGATGTTGTTCTGACTCTTTACGTTTATAAGAGGTGTGTTCAAAAAGTATCGCGAATTTTGAATTTTCGCGGGTTACGAATATTCTAATTTCGATTTTTTTGTGGCGTTATGTTGGTACTCATGTCTCTTACGTATGCCGACAAGCCGGCCATTTTGAATGTTCACTTAATTGTTGACAGCTGCTTTGCTTGCACGTGTTTTGGATCGTCTTCGATTTTTACCTATTCAAAAAAATGGATCAAAGACCGGTACAATTTGTGTGAAACGAAATTAATGCGCGGATGCATTCCGAATGTACTGTGGCATCGGAGAAGCTACCTTGGACCGAAGCAACGTTTATCGGTGGTACAAATGTCTCAAGCCGAGAAGATGTGAACGACGAAGACGTCCGACGCCCGAGCACTTCAGAACAACGAAAAATGAGAAAATGTATAAACACCGTAGAAGTTCTGGACAACATACGTTGGCTCGGCCATTCGTTTTTATCATGATTTGCAACAAACTCGTACCAAAATTGCTCAATTGCGACCAAAACACAACTTGGCGTACCGGTACCAAATTGCCAGAGGGTCATAACTGGTGACGAATCGTGGGTTTTGGTATGACGTGGAAACCAAAGCCAACACTCAAGGGCCACAACGAAAACAGTCGGCGATGGTTTTCGCAGTTTTCCGATGGCGTGCGTCGGACCGGAATACCGAGTTAGCGCAATTGCGCGAAGCAACGAGACCCCGTTTGTGAAGATCAAAATTGGCTTTGCACCACGAAACGCCCCTCCACCATCGTTCTTTGCGCGACTTTTGGCCAAAAACAACACACTAAATGCCCAGCCACCGATCCCCAACGGCCCCCTGACTTTTTCTTGTTCCTAAACTGAAGAGGCCCATGCTACGCTTGACGAGATAAAGAAGGCATCGAAGGAGGAGCTGAACAAGATAAAAAAAATGATTTTTTGAAGTGCTTCGAAGATTGGAAAACCCGTTGGCACAAGTGTATAATATGGGGATTACTTTGAAGGGGACAAAATAGATATCTGAATAAATAAATATTTTTGAAAAAACACAAAATTGGATACTTTTGAACACACCTCGTATAATGTCAAAAAATCGGATTTTATTTCAAAATGACTTAAATTATTATTTCATAAGTTTAACCGTCAACAAAGCACAAAATGCGGTGAACAAATTGACAAAAATTTATTAAAAACACATTTGCCCTATTATACTGGGATTAAAATCGGTTTGAAAATACGCAAAGTCTGCTGTTATGTAACAGATATGAATGGATGAAGTTTGAAATTTGGAAAAATGTAAGTTACACAAAATTCTGAAATTTAATGAAGTGTATTTATGTATTTTGCAATAAATTTATAATGAAAACAAAGAAAATCCTTTCCTTTGAATGATATGGGAGCTATATTAAAAAGTTGACCGATTTCTATGAAATTTGAAGGCAATGTCTATATTTACTTAAAAGTCTTATGTTAAAATTTCAGAACAAAGATTTTAACACAGTCGCCGGGTGTGGCTCTAGGGGTAGTGTGTGTTTCTTCTGTAGTAAGTTCGGGACATCTAATGAAAAAGTTTTTCCTTTAAAAACTTAGACACCCGGTCATCTGGTGGCGCCAGCTTTAAAGTTACTTGCTAGCCAAGAGATTGAGAGGATTTCGGTTTTGGCCCTTTGGGCTGTGTCAAGCCAAATATTATTAATCACATGGTCATGGTGAATGCAAGGCGAATCAGAAATCATCGGAATCCACGGAATGAGAACTTGTTCACCTCTGAAATTGCGAAGCAGGAGCCAACCTTTAGTTGTAAATTGTGAGGTGGTAAGTCAGGTTAGCTTAAACAACTTAAAACAAGAAAGAAAGTCGGTCAAGCCCGACTATAACATACTCTGTACCTGTGAAGTGCTGCCCATCACCGTTGCGACCGGTGCTGCCCATAATTGTTTGTTTTCCTTATAACTCGACAACCGTTCATCCGATCTCTACCATTCCTTTGACGGATCGATTATTAATCCTAATTACTAAATGTGTCCAGAAGGAACGAACCTTCTATCTATAAAACTGTGGAAGATATGACGTTTTTTCCAATTTGCGGGGGCGGGAGGGGGCGTGGCAAAAAAGTATAAGAAGCTTAAGTCCCATACATGTCAAACCTCTATCTCTTACCATCTCTGAGATCTGTGCGTACATACGGACAGACAGACGGACATGGCTTTTGCACAAACTTATTATACTCTATGTACCTTTGGTACAGAAAATCTTCCTGTTTTTAAGAAATTACAGTATTCTCTTTAGGGGCTACTATTCTCTTAAATTAAAGGTTAATTTTGCCCTATTTTTAAGAAAAAGTCTAGAAAAATGCGCCCTAATAATCAGAAAAATGTGGCCTTTTCTTGTTTTTTTATGGCATATTTTTCTTAGTTTCGGAAAACTTTTTCTGTTTATTAGAAAATTTTTCTAAATACCAGGGCAAATTTTAAAATAAGGCGAATTCCTAAAATTCATGGCGAATTTTTTTCTGAGTGTAGAGGAGCTTACGAGATTTCCATACAAAATTCTCCGCTCCTCTAAGCTGTTGGTGTGCGCTCTCTCTATGTGCTCTGTGTGTTTGATTTCCCAAAGCGGATGTGCTACGGCAGGCCTTATTTTTGCTGCCAGCTGAAGTTTCTTTACATAGCACCACAGATTGAATGATTTGAGTCAAACGTTTATTTCATCGTCTGCATTCGATCTTGGAATGACTGGCAGTGTCTGGCGGAAGTCGCCAGACAGTGAAATCAATGCGCTTTCAAAACATCATTGCGCAGTTCTTTTAATGTTCGGTCAAGTAAGTCCAATGCGCGCTTGTGCGCCTTGGTGCATTCGTACCTAACGATTTTAGATGTTAATGAATCTTTGGCCATTCGGCTGTAACTAGTTTGAAGGTTAAACGGCAATTTTAACCCTGAATAAATTCTTAACACTGTAGCCGCTATTCCAGAAGTACAACTGATTCCGCTTTGTAGGATCTCTCACAAATAGTGGCCAAAATCAATGACTTGAGAATTGCCTTCCCAGTTCCACCGGGGCATGTCGGTCCGTATATCCGCCTGTCTTTACGTTTTGCAAATTTCGAGATTTTTTTTTGACCGGTTGAACTACACCTCCTATTCACTCATCATTAGAAGAGCCATTTATCAAATTTTCCAATGTGAAAAGTTTGCAATGTTCGCGGTCTTTGGGACCATTAGAATATATTTTAATAGTTATTTTGTTTTTCAGGTCGCATACCTATCCAACAAATCAAAGATCATAAAAATCCTTTGTCCTGCCGTTCTTGAGCTGTAAATGGTGTAACTAATCCCTGTGTTTTATGTATACAAAAAATTAGAAAGAAAAAGATTGATTTCGGTTGCTGTAAAAAATTATGCGCCATAACTCCTGTCCACTTCTTGGTGTGCTCTTTAAGTAATGATGGTACTTTACTGTTTCATTTGCACAAAATTTATCAGCAGATCTTTAAGTTCGTTAAATGAAAACTTTGAAATGGTCAAATGACGACCACTGGGCCAAGCTGGTCAAACCAAATAAGCACAATTTTCTTAAAATGGAGTAAAACATGGCCCTACAAGTGGGAATGTGTTTAACCTGACATTGATAACAATTAAACAAGTTTTGCATATGATTTTAAGCTCAACGGTAATTAAAGCTTCCTGGCAAGTGCAAGCCCACAGCAACAGCTCCAGGAACAACAAAAACTTTTTCTGGCAAAAACTCTCATAACTTTTACTTTGAGATGGAGCCAAAGTGCAACAACAATAACCCCAAAGAGAAAAACTTTTGCATGCATGCGTGTAAATGCGTGTGTGTGGGTGTGTGTATGTTTGGGGGTGTTAATAATAAACCAAAAAAGCTTGAAAAACAACTTTTACCCAAAAGCAAATAAATTGCTCTTGTTGTTGTTGCAGCTGCGATTCTTATGGCAAAGTGTTAAGCGTGTGGGTTGTTCGTTTTTTGCGGAAAACGGGGAAACCAAGTTTTAAGAGCGCCAAGAGCAAAAGTTTATGCTCTAATTTCCGAAAAGGAAAAATTAGCAAACTATTTGCACCATTGCCATATCATAAACTGCTTTGGAACTGCCAGGGGCAACTGTAGAGCCTGGGCTCATGTGCTGCGTACAGTTGGTCACAAAAGTCACATAAATTTTGAAATGACAGACAGCAGTTTTACAGTTTTTCGAGGTCGTGTGGCAATAAAGTTCGTATATATTTTCCTTACCCCTCTAGATGCCTGATGACGGACCAAACGCCTAAGGGGGAAGGAGGGGACTCGTAAACTATGTTTATGTCTGTGTTGAGTCACTGGGCATAGGCTGAGCTCTGCACTCCCAAATTAGTCAGTTGAGCTCTTGCCTGAAATTATGCCATGGGGATTATTTTAGTTAAATTGCTCGTCAGCGCTAGGGGGGTTGAAATAAAAAGAGAGATAGCTAAAGAAGTCAACTGATGTGAGAGTGTGTGTGTGTGTTTGGCAGGTGCATTTCCATAGAAAACAAAAAAAATCACTAAAACCCACACAAAACCAACCACAAATAAAATTTGTTGAAAATAAATTAAACCACGCACCAAAGTGACGACCGCACATCAACAACAACAATATGGGAAGTGTCTGCGCCCCCTCAAAAACAAAAAAAAAACAAAAATGTTGTACAAATTGTAATTAAATTGACAGGCGTCTGTTGCTATTTCAAATGTGATTTCTACGTTAATTATGGCCAACATGGCAGAACATGGCAAAATCCACCGCTAACTGACAAAAATCAATGACAGCGACCAGCGAATTGTGGGCGATTTAACATTATAAAACACATCGTTCAAACTGCAACAAAGAGTGCCCACAATTTTTGGGATTTCAGCTTTGATCTCCTGTTGACCCAAATAGAATCGGAATGCGTTTGCCACACTATTTGGCCTTTGTGTTGTGGACTTGAATTTCGAACGAGCGACGGAAATGTATTATGTTATTTTTGACGATTAGGGCTTAGCTTGGCTTCCTGTTTGTTCCAAATGTTTTGTATGTAATTGTTGCTTTATTTTCCAAATTGTCTGCAATCATTGATTAATAACTAATTAGATAGATTTGAAGGGACTTAGCATGTCCTGGTGATAAGTAAGGATTGTACGGCCAAAAAAGGTAATTGTGTAAAGGAGATATTAATTTATTACTTAGAGCAATAAAAAGCATCCATAGGTCCTGCTCAAAATATATAAAACTAGCTGAATACGTGGCGTCGCCCGGGTTCTTATGATTCTTATGAGAGCGATTATGTTCCAGCTTGTGAAGGCTGCAAATCGATATAAACATTTTCGACCGTTCGATCTTTTCCTCTATATACCCGTCTTCATGATAGTCTAAGATCATGAATATGTTGCAAATTTTGTTAAATTTTTTTGTTCGTTTGGTTAATAACTCCTGTTTACCCGTCTACAATTGCCGTCTATTAAATGTTCACAATAATCCTGGCTCAAATCAAAAATTTGCAAACTTCTCAAAATGGAACCGTGTTATCTACAGCTTCCATTTAACAACACCTGCGTTGTAATAAAGGGTGATTTTTTAAGAGCTATAGGAAAGATTTTCAAAAAAAAAACACATAAAATTCAGAAAAATGCATGAAATCTTTATTTGAATCAATAGTACGGTCCATATAATTTAATGTTTGAAGATTATTTTATGCAAATTTTCACCGTGACTGCGCATCAAATGGTCCATTCGCTTAGTCCAATTTTGGCATACTCTTTCCAACATTTCGGCCGGTATCTCACGAATAAATGCTTCAATGTTGTCTACCAATGCGTCAATTGAAGCGGGCTTGTCTGTATAGACATGAGCTTTAACATAGCCCCACAAAAAATAGTCTAAAGGCGTTAAATCGCACGATCTAGGCGGCCAATTGACCGGTCCCGAAAGTGAAATAAAATGTTCACCGAACTCGCCTCTCAATAAGACCATTGTTGCGCGTGCTGTGTGGCATTTTTCACCGTCTTGTTGAAACCACATGACATGCAAGTCAAGCTCTTGCATTTCGGGCAAAAAAAAGTTGGATATCATCTCCCGGTAGCGCTCACCATTCACAGTTACGTTACGATTCGCATCATCTTTGAAGAAGTACGGTCCAATGATGCCACCAGCCCATAAATCGCACCAAACTGTGACTTTTTCTGGATGCATTGGTAGGTCTTGCAATGCTTCTGGCTGATATTCACTGCAAAATCGACAATTCTGCTTATTTACGTACCCATTGAGCCAAAAATTAGCTTCGTCGCTGAACACAGTTTTTCGGTAAAAAAGTGGATCTTCGGCCAACTTTCCAAGAGCCCATTCACCAAAAATTGTACGTTGCGGTAGGTCGTTTGGCTTCAATTCTTGCACCAGCTGTATTTTGAAAGGCTTCACACCTAAATCCTTCCGCAAAATTTTTCACGTTATTGAGTAACAGAAGCCCAATTGCTGCGAACGGCGACGAATCGATAATTGATGGTCATCATTAACACTGGCCGATACAGCAGCGATATTTTCTTCAGTTCGCACTCTACGTAAGCGTGTTGGTGGTTTAATGTCAAACATTGTAAATTTGGTGCGAAATTTAGTCACAATAGCCCGAATAGCCGCTTCAGTGGGTCGATTAAAATGACCATAAAATGGAAGAAGCGCGCGATGGACTTTCTTAACAGAGCATGCATTTTGATAATAAAATTCAATAATTTGCAAGCGTTGTTCGTTTGTAAGACGATTCATGGTTAAATTATAGACCAAACTAAAGATGTTTGGCTGTGAAACAAAACACGAAACGAGCGTGAGCTGTTTAAACCAGTGTTGCCAAAAAGATAAAAGCTAACAAATCACCCATTATAAGCATTAAGCGCTTTCATAATTACTCATAAGGTAAATTTGCAAATATTGCGATTTTTGGACCCTTAAACCCCTTAAAACCATTGCCGTCTAACCATTGCCCAAAGTTTCTTCGCATTCGGATGAACGCCTTTTAATACCCTTTCAGAGGGTATTATAAAATTGTGCGGATGTTTGTAACGCATTGAAGGAAGCATCTCCGACCACATAAAGAATATATATTCTTGATCAGCATGACGAGCTGAGTTCAATTTGCCTTGTCCGTATGTCCGTCTGTCCGTCTGTTTCTATGCTATCTTCTCCGTCAGTTTTAAAGCTTGCACCTGAGTCCAAAGTCCAAAACGGAGGCCACACACTTACAAAGGGGAATGGCTGTCTTAAGCTGTCTTTTTGGTGTTTTGCGCGCAAAGCTGCCTTTGGAATTCCCAAACGGGCCAGTAAAAACTGCAAGTTAAGAGTATAAAGGTCGTTAAAAGTCATAAAAAATATTTTTAATTTGTTTTGTTTTATTTTTTACTTACCTTTACTGCGACTCGATCTCGGGACCTCAAAAGATTGCTCTCACTGACACCGCCGCTTAGCCAACAGCACCACCCTCGGATGCCTTGAGCGCCGACCTCTTTGCTCGAAAGTTTCCCCACAACACCCCTCTCCCAAAAAAACCCAAGCTGTGAGAGCGGGACTAATGCTAATCTCTCAAATGTGCTTGCTCTCCTCTCTGAGTTTCTTTTGCTCACTCCCCTCGCCAAAAAGTACCAAACAGAACGAATTTAGCTGAATTTCCAGGCGAAATTCTTAAAAAATTGAAGAAGAAACACATTTTTTCAAGAGCGTTCGTACATAAATTATTCGTTCTACTTTATTCTGGGTGAAGGACTTTGTATATATTTTCAGGTTTATTGTTATGGTCAATGACTTTTATGTTGGTGTATCGGAAATAATATCGAAATATCGAATAATGAAAATTTTTGAAAGAATACGATATATCAGTGAAGAATATTTTACCAAGGCGATATAACGGATATCGAATATATTTGGAGAGCTTTGCTTAATATAAAATGAAGGTGGGTCAGCCGCAAGTTGTTGAAGGTTGGTAAGTCGTCTATATCTCAGGTTTCCCAAAAAAATCGATTCTGAAGGACGGATTGGAGCCTTACTAAGACAATCGCTGGAATCATTGAAAGGGCGAAGAGTCACTAATGGCTGTGGGTAGGGGTCCAAGATGTATCGTCGTACCTGTCCTTTGGCCTCGAAAAACATTTCCAAGAACTATGTGTACCAATTGACGTCTCCTAATCTTTAATGGACTCTTTTCTTTTAAAATATAGTTTTATTGCTGTCGCTTAACCTGCCAATTTTTACCACTTTACAGCTATAAAAAGGGGCCACACTTTTTCTGCCCCATCTCGTTTCATACCCCATCCCTGGGCCAAGTTTAGCGCTTAATAAACTCGTCGCTGATTTAATAATATTAAGATCAACGTCATAAAATCCTTGCGTTAATGTTGTTCAGTAAAAATTTTTATGCTAGACCATAAGACCAAAGTGGCAAACGGGAAAACGAGCAAAACTGCTGGCGCTGTCAACGAGTCGCCCACTCTGCTTCTGCCCCGTTGACAGACACGGCGCAACAGTCAGTCTGACATCTGTTGTTTGCAACATAATAATCATTATAATTTATTTTTAAATGCAATTTACGCAGCCGGCAGTTCCAGTCGAGTTGAGTGAAGTGGAGTTGGATGGGTTGGTGCTCCGCATGCTAAACGGAGACGCGAGTCCTCTAAAACGAGTTAATTAGCGTTGATTTTGTCTTCGTTTGTGCGCAAACTGTTAAATAAATACGATTGTGTACTTGATTATTAGCCAAGCAGGTCACGTAGGACAGCACAAATAAAAATCGACACCGGAAACGAGTATCCAAGTATTCCAGTATCCCGGCATCACGGCATCCACTACAACATCAGTGGCTCATTTACAATTAGGCCTCGCAGTTTGTTTTGCAGCGCCGAAAAGCCAAAAAAGGTAAATAACAGGAAACATTTTACACTAATTAGCGACGCACGCAAATGGGCGGTTGGGTGGAGGAAGGCAATCGGCCTGGTTGCCCTATAAAAGTCACTGCCATAAGCCTAATTATGTTGTACAAGTTGTCGTCGCTGTAGTTAATGTTGAATATGGATGCCATGTAAGGGGTGGAGGGCAGAGAGAGCCTTAAATCTTATGGCTGGTTTTAAGTTAAAGCTGTTGGGGATGGAGGTTGGGCTTTTTGGTTTCATTTGCATTAATTTGGCTTTAGTATTTCTGCTTTAAACATAAAACACTTAAGAATTGCAAGGTCGGTTTAGATTTGAGTAAAACCAAGTCTGCTTCTTTGCAGAATTCATTCCATTTTTCAACTTTTCAAGCCTCTAAATGTCCTCTGTGGCTCAAATATTTGTTAAGTGCTAATGGGCATTGTTAGTTCAAATTTTATTAACTTGTACAAATTATGTGGGTTAAACTCTTTCTCTACTCGATACAAATTCCAAATATTTATTCCCTCTTCCTCCTAAACGGACCGATATACATGCACCGTCTTTTTTATGGGGAAACAATACAAACAATTTGAAATGCCCATTTCGATATGCATTTGCCCACCGCAGGACAACAGCAGCAGCGGCCGCAACAACAATGCGAACGTTAAAATGCATATCGCGTATACGACATGTGCATGCAAAAATACGGGAAATTGGCATTTGCGCTACTTTATTATTTTGCACTCAAAAACTGTTTTCATATGCCATCGGCTGGAATTTTTATGCTTTCATTTCCGTGCCGAAGGAAAATAAATTAAAAATGCGTAAGCCAAAATAACAATAACAGCAACGACAAAATCAACAACAACAACAGCAACAGCTGTGCGTTCGCATTAAACATAATCATAACAGACAGAAGAAGATGCAACAGTTTGTGGGCATCAGTGGAGATGAAGGCGATTGCTCACTAAACTTTCGCACAAACTTTGGCACACTTTAAACTTTAAACACACTCAATTAGATAAAATAAAATGTTTAGCTAACTTTTGCCGATTTTTTTCGGGGCCAAAACACAACTTGACCCAAAGGTCCAACTTTTTGACTAGCTGAAAAATGTTTGAAACGAAACTTTTTACAACTTTTGGCAATTATCTCGTGAGCCAAGCTGGGTCATGGATATGGTAGACCTATGCCCTATATGGACCCCCGCTCACATCCGACTTTGTTGTCAGCAACAAAACTGCCCGCCAGCTGTTGGGCCATTCCAGCCGAGGGCCTGCACAAATCTGAAAGAAAAAACAAAACACTCTCGAAATTCAGAAAAACATTTGCACACTGTGCTTTTGAGCTCACTTAATTGTGTCAATAATGTGTTGCTCTTAATCCTTTAAGTGCAGTTTCTGATGGGCCTTTGTTATGGTTGAAAAAATTTGCTGAAAACTATATTTTAAATAAAACTTTTGGATTTATGTAAATTTTTCGAGAGAAGCTTTTTATCGAAGTTTTGGCAGGGAAGTGAAAAGAATAAACGTAGCTGAGCGCTTACTTTTTGCCTCAGAGTCGAGAACTATTTTTGAAACATCAGACAAAACGCTTTCTTCGTTTGTATACGGAACCGAAAAGTTCATTGTTTTTAAAAATATTTTCCACAGTGTGAGATGTGAGTAGGTAGCCAGTAAATACCAACAAAATGTTTTAACTAAGGCAAGTCCTTTTTCGGTTGTATCGGTATGATATATTTATAGCTGATTCAGACAGTAATAAAATGTTCAGTCAAAGAAAACTCCTTTACAAATGCTTTATACTGAACCCATTTTTGATATACTTTGCTACTTCTGAATGCATGATATAGATATCATTTGATATCTAAAGTGGCCAATTCAAAGTCATGAGCTAATTACTTATCAGCTGTCTCATAAGAACCCTTAATAAATATAACTACCACGATATAAATAAGACCAATATTAATTTAGTAAAATATCTTATACTCGTATATCATCGTATAACATCCTTGCTAGTTGAGTAACTATCTTTACTAAACTATTTTTTTAACCGACAAAGAATCTTTGTAAATAAAGCAATGCCAAATTTGAAGACGTAAGCATTAAAATCTAAAAGGTTTTCTTTCTAAAAATCTATCTTTACTATGTCGGGTATACTAAATAGTTGTTCGACTTTCATTAAATTATTATTTTTTTTCATCAGGGCTAGTTAAGTTTTTTAAATGATTACTTATTAGGGAGGGTCAACTCCACTAAAATTGGAATCTCCCGCTCAGAAGTATAAAGATTTCAGGTTGGAGTATTTTAAGGTTTTTTGAGGTATTTAAGTTATTTACAAAATTAACACAATTTTCAATCACGCAGGGCTCAATTCTGATGCATCTTTTTACAACAAATTTTATAAATGATTTCTTTTTATACCCCTTACTCGTAGAGTAAAAGGGTATACTGAAGTCGTGCAAATGTATGTAACAGGCAGAGGAGAGCATCTCCGACCCCATAAAGTATATATATTCTTGATCAGCATCAACAGCCGAGTCGATATAGCCATATGTCCGTCTGTCTGTCAGAACACCTAGATCTCGGAGACTAGAAGAGCTAGAGCCACCAAATTTTGTATGTATTGTCCCTACGCAGATCAAGTTTATTTCAAATTTTTGCCACGGCCCCTCCCGACCCCTCAATAAAAAATGTTGAATAACTCCTACAATTTTAAATATATCAAGCTCATATTTTGCAGTGTAGCTTATGTGATCAATATCTACAATCTCTGAAAGTTTCATAAAATCGGATAATAAATGGCAGAGTTATACAGGATATAAAAAACGTTGCATGCTTTTTGGCGCTACATGAACTTTTTGCTTACATTATGTTGAAATGGTCACATTAATGTTAATGCTCTGTTAATTAACATAGAGAGAGGCTTTTAAACACTTATTGCCCTGAGTAACGGGTATATCGAAGTCGGGCAGGGCCGACTGTAACTTACGCTCTCGTTTAATTAAGCAAACAATTTTTTGTTTTTTATTTTTTTAAACATTTTAAATTTCTTTAGCTAAAATGTAAGTAAAAAATTTTGTTTTTGCAATTAAGCTATGTAGTCCCTTTTGACCTTCATTTCCGAGACTATAAAGCTAGATCATACTACCGCCCCCATAATCAAATTTTGGCTTTCAACCTAATATCTTTATGAATTCTTCCTGGATTCCTATTCTGGTGGACGCTTACCACCAATAGAGGTTACTTCAGGTAACTAGCAAATTCAAATATGAGATTAACAAATATAAAACTAAGCTATACTTAGAGATTTAACTTAACACCTTGTCTCGGGAATTTAGATACAATTGCCGGCATCGTAGCCTATACGACTATTAACCACTCGCTCTACTATGTCGCAAATCACAGTTACTTATAAAGGGGAGCTACAAGCGACGATGTGCCACCCGCAGGCTTGTCAACAGGGGGGTGGCAACGGGGTGTTTCCCCCTAATCCGGGCCCGGAGCCCGTATTATTGGCGAAAACTTAAATATAGTAAACTATATACGACATGAGAAAAACCCCCCGGGTCCGGAATCCCCTTTCCACATTTTGAGCCTGATTTTGAGCTTCATTTTTCGTTTTTTGGAGAAAACATAAATTTCCCAGTGGTATTCAGATTGTTCAATAAAAAATGTAGAAATACCTTGAAAAAACGCAGATTTTCTCTTTTCATGTATCCCTTGCCTTCGTCCACGCAACATTTAACTTTTCTGCTTGCCTCGTTTACTTTGTTCATTTCTACATGCCATGTGTAACTTTCTGTTTTCTACATTCATCGTGTAAATTTTAGCATTGCGAACAACGCTTCGTTTAGAATTGTCATTTCTACACGTGGCGTGTAGATAATTTATTTTCTTTGAGTGGGGGTCGCGAATACCCTTTATATTTTATTTTTAACTGGGTATTGCTGCTTGGCAAAAATTTGTTTCGATTTTTTTGCATATTTTTGTAGTTTGGATATCTGAGAATATCGTCCTAAAAGGATTTTTTGAAATTCGAAATACTTTAGAAGATATAGCCCTTTTAATGACCCAAAGTGTCCCGATTTGCCTAACAAATGCAAACTTTTAGCGCGCTTATCTCGAAACCACGTTTTCGAGCTGGCGGCACTGATTGCGCCCGTAGCTCTGAACCGATTTTGATGAAACAAAGTGCAATCGTCGCAGAATGGTCACCATAATGGTCCCTATTTCAAACATAATTTTGAAAATTTGTGTACTTTTTTTTAATACAATATAAAAAAACAGAGTTTAAATAACTATTTCCGTTTTCAAATATTTTTTTTAAAAAAGGTCCAAAAACAGACTTCCAAGCAGCAATACCGCCTTAATCACAAAGGAGAAATCCCGCGGGCGTTATTTCACTTTCAAAAGTGAAATAACGACGCTCCTAAAAGTGAAATACAGCCTGCATGGCGTTATTTCACCGGACGTTATTTCATGCCCCATCATGGACATACTTTTCCCATCGGGTGGGAAAGGGCCGACTTTGTATTTTTTCCGGTCGGTGAAGAGGGGGCCGACTTATGGCGGGAAGAGGGGTGTTAAATTAAACAAAAAATCAAATGGGGTGTCGTTTTATAGGTTTTTGGGTGCTCCTATTTCATTTCTGGCAATATTTTTCCGATCGCCGGGGGAGGGGCCCACTTATAGAGGGTAAAAACTAAAAAAAAAATTAAATGGGGTATCGTTTTATAGGTTTTTCGGTGAGCAACCCAAGAAAGAGAAATGCGTGGATTTCGTTAAATTTCCCACAAAAAAATCTTCATTTAGGGTACTCCTTAAACTTGTCCGATTTGGACATTCTTGCAGAGTTTCATTAAGATCGGTCAATTTTAGATGTAGCGCCCATACAAAGTAAATAAGTATACATTAATAAGAACATTTAAAACATTATGTTTTTCAAAACTTGACAAAACAAGACAACGAAATATGACTAGTGGCTTTCGTAAAGGTCCAAAGTTATAAAAAATGTCAATCCTATAAAAGCCGGAAATTAATTTTCACGGTCTAAAAAGGATAAAAAAAGAGTTTTTAGTCATTTTCTTCCCTTACACTTTTATTTACAATCTTATGTAAGTACAACTCACTGAATGCGCAATTTCCTACCTCAAGAAACACATAATTAATAAAAACAAGAAAGAAAGTCGGTCAATCCCGACTAAAACATACTCTGTATCTGTGATGAGCTGCCCACCACCGTAGCGACCGGTGCTTATAACTCGACAACCGTTCATCCGATCTTTACCATTAATTAAGCGGATCGATAAATAATCTTGATTACTAAATAAGTCCAGAAGGTTCGAACTTTCTATCTATAAAACTAACGGAGATATTACGATTTATCTAAATTGCAGGGGCGGGCGGCGGCGTGGCGAAAATTGAAAATAAACTTGATCTGCCTGCAAGTATAAGAAACATATGTCCCATACATGTCGAATCTCTATCTCTTACCATCTCTGAGTTCTGTTTGTCATACGGACGGACAGACGGCTGTTGATGCTGATCAAGAGTATATATACTTTATAGTGTCGGAAATACTTCCTTCTGGCTGTTACATACTTTTGCACAAACTTAATATACTCTGTGTACCTCAGGTACAGAGTGTAAAAAGCTACCAGGAACCAGAAACATTGTCGTCACAGAGCAGGCATCTGCTGAAAAATAGTCAAAAATTAGCTTCCATACGGGTATTACAACAATGATCGACTTGGAGTTCCATTCCTGCTGGACACCGTTTATGCAACCTTCAAATTTGTACATTTCCGAACTCGGGGGTTTAACCAGTCAATGCTCCTCGATTCTGTGAATTTCTGCGGCCAGTTTTCCATTCTGTCCCAGTCTGCACTGGTAAGATTCGGATGGGAATTTTATGAACAGATTCGCTTAAAAAAAATAATTCTAATTTTTTCTTGCACTTTCTTTTTTTCTTAAAAAAATCGGCTGCGATTTAATCTGTTAGCTTTAATGCTAACAGAAAAAACTTTTCGGTCATACGACCACCACGGCTGACTTGGAAGTAGCCCATTCGATCCACCCAATTTTTGGATTTTTTGCGCGTGTGTCAGCAAAACTCATCTCTTTTTTTTTTTCTCATAACAAATTATTTGTCAGATTGCTGAAATATTTTTTTTTTACCGCTCCCCGAAGATAATATTTTAACGGTGTCAGATCACAGCTTCAATGAATATGTTTAGCTGAAATGATGTATAACATATACTCTTACAACACACTCATAATTAAATTAAAATCCAAAAGGATAACGCTTCAGGTGGAACGCAAAAAATTCAAGAAAGTGCTTAAAATAAAATCAGACACTTAAACCAGAGAAAACCCCTTGAAATAATTCGAAATGTATTCCAACTGAGCCTCAAATCAAATAGTTCCAGATTGAACAAATCATACTTGAAATAAGAACTTTCACTTTTTTTGTTTTTTAATTTTTTTATTTGAACTTAATTTAAGTTCAAAGTTTTTAACTTTTTTTCTGAATGCAACCTCTGAAAACAGAAACACTGTTCAACTTAATCAATAAATTATTCATTACCTGCTATCCTATCCATTTAATTTTGTCTTATCTAATTATTGTATTGTATTGCTCGAAAATATCAGTAGGATAAAACACGAATTTTTGGTTAATTATGCAGAAGTATTACCAGTATCGTTTTTAAATTCTGTATAATTTTCAGTCTAATTTCTTTAGTATTCTTTAATTGAACTCCCACTGTTTAACACATAAGAAATGATAATTTAGCAGTAATAGTTTATTAGTGTTTTTCTAAGTTAATATTTTACAAATTTTTATTGAAATTGTTTCTAAAGTTTAGTGTTAATGGACAAGTCGAGGTCTAATTTCGAAAATTATTGAAAATCCAAAATGGTGACTTCGGACCACTTGGAGAAGAATGACCCAAATGTGTATTTAACAACACCTAAGAACTTGAAGTCGATTTGGGCGGGCTATGAATTCATTTTTGACCCTGATGTCCTGAAAAAATTTTCTTTGAATTTTAAGAAGATTTCGTTTTTGTATACAGTTTTTTGGAATTTCTCCACCCGTTCAACCAAAGATTTCTTCGAGTTTTCAAGTATTCAAGATAACTGGTACTGGTCTCAACTCCACACTCTCATTAATTTTGCCAATTTTGATTTGTCTGGGCCTCAGTTGGACCTAAGCTCTACTAACAATTAACGCACCATTTAGAAGACCATTAAAAAGCCAACCAACGAATGCGCCCAATCCATTTAACTCCATTCAAGAGCAAGCAGCTCTTTCATATTTACTCTTACACTGGAAGTTTCCAGTAAGAGAGCGCAAAATTCGAACATAAACACAACAGGCTGCCTGAACAGTCGGCATGTCCTCCAGGCGGGAGTCGTTTGCTTTAAACGCAAAGCCGGACCAAAAGGCAAAACAAAAATCCCAAAACTGATACTGGGAAGACCAGTGAAAGGGATACAAGCAAAATGTCACCAAACAAAGCAAAAAGTTGAATACAACTCTTTCTCAAATGGGTCAACGTGACGTATGCTTAATGTCTGAGCCAGTTGGTTTAATGTGGGCCCCCAACCCGAGTAATGCATACGCGCCGAGATTCTAATCAAACAAAGTAAGTGTCAGAAGCTGCAGCGCACTTTTTGGTGCATTTGCTTGACTTGGCACTTTTGAAAAAGTCTTGCCTTGGCTTATGTTGTCGACTTTTGTCAGGCGGGAAGAAGAAAATGCATAAAAACTTGTTGAGATTTATCTTGCCACACGCGAAGGACGACGCAGCTAGTTCGGCTCTTTGCTTGAGCTTCTCGGTCTAACTGTATTAGAGCAGTTGGCGTTGGCGTTGCATACTTCAGGCTGCATATGCCAGTTTATTTATGATTCTGTTCTGTTCACTCTGTGTGGCATTTAAGCACCTTAAAGTGTACCGCACACTCGGGCCACTTGTTGTTGTTGTTGTTGTGAGAAAAATGTGAGGCCACGACAACACTTGACTAATAATGTTGCTTAAGTGCGCTAAGAGAAGCATAAAGGACTGCGAATGAGTTCCAAGTTTAATATGCAACTGGGTCAAAAGTTTTCGGGCGTAAAGTTCAACGACTCGAACTACGATTATGAGTAACCAAAATGAGTTATGATTAATTTGTTGAAAGCAAAATGGGACTTTCTTTGAGTTTCTAAACGAATTTTCTAAATACGCAACATCATCAATGCCAGGGAAGCTCCCCAAAGAATTGACGCATACAACATTTATATTTGTATATCAATAAATATTGAAATACTTATGAAACTAGGGAAATATTTCATGTTTACACTCTCTTTCTCTATCCGTCTCCCTGGAGTGCACCGAATGTAGCATATTTTTCATTTCAACACAAGCAAAATTGCATTTTTAAATACACCGAAACCAGACACCAGGCAGGGAGCAAGCAACCAAAAACTATTTGAATGAAGAAGAAAAAACTAGGCTAGAAGGATTACCAAGGATAAGCCGACCTTTCAATACACTTACAAATGCTTGTTCTGACAGATGGTACCTTTAAAGCCATAGCCTTTGGGAGCGGTACACTTTCGCCAGTTTATCTTAATCCGACCCAAAGGCTTGCCGAAGTCATTGCCTTAGTACCAATTTGAGATTGACGGCAAGCAGGTCGACGTCGGTTTGCCATCGAGCTACACAGCTAAGTAAGCCATGGTCACTGAATTTTGGTTCTATACAAAGGGTAGAAAGAGTGCAAATATATGTAACATCCAGGAGAACGCTTTAAAAGTTATATCTTCTTGTTTAGCATCAACAGCCTAGTCGATATAGCCATTTCCATCTCTCCGTTAGTTTAGGTATGATAATAAATATTCTACACAAAAAACTAACAAATGCACAGAATGGCCTGAGAGAAGTGTAACAAGCATAAAATGAAACTAGAAAAAAGTGCAAAATCGAAAATATTTAAAAAAGCTTTTAAGTGTTATTGATAGTTCAGCTAGACCAGAGAGTGGCGCTGTCCTTACTTTTGGTTTTGTTTCTATTTTTGCCCCGTCGTCGAAGCTAAGGGGAAACAACGCTTCTGGTTATTTAAATGCTAACAAATACAAATTGTGGGGCGTTTGTTGCATCAACAGATAGATAGAGAGAGAGAGGGTGTGGAAGGGCGAAACTAAGAGAGATGCACTCAACAGTTGTTTGATGGCATTGCTTCCATTGTTCGGCATGGTAAACCATTTTTTGTATCTTTTCTAAAAAAATTATTTTGCATATTTGGGTCATACTTCAATTGTGGCGGGGATGCGGTTCGATGGACTTTACCAATGCCCTTTCAGAAGAATCAATTCTATGCTGTTGTAATGTCTAAGTAATTCAATTTATTTTACTTAGCCAAAGAATGTGATCATTGCATTATTACAAAAATAATAGCGCCTCATTCTAAACTGGCTTTTATTTAGCGTCCACAAAGTCATTAAAAAATTTCACAAAAATTTTAACTTGTTTTGCCGGCTCAAATAAGTTTTAGACATTTCATTAATCTTCTAAAGCAGAAGCGGTTGTGGAGTATAAGGTTCGATTCGAGGACCGGTTTCTTAACTTATCGAACTTAATGTTTTAGTATTAAGTCTGAATACTCTAAATCAATTCTAATTTCAGCAAATCGGTTCAAATTGAAACCTATTTTTGATTAACTAATCGTACTTCTAATTTAATTTTACCAACTTATTTAAGTCGAATGGACCAAAAATTAGTATGCAATCAATCATACGTTTCATGCAAAAAGTCCCTTACCTTTTAATATATACTCGAACATGGCTTTGAGAAGTTTGCATTGCCATGTTAGAACTTTCCCTTCTCAAAGTCTCTTATTACGATTTTAGATAATATAAAAAAGCGTAGATAATGTACCTTTCGATCCAGTAATACACAATGCATTTTTTAAGTTACAATATGAAAAAACTTATAAAAGAGAACTTAAAAAGTCAAAAAATTTATTAATCAATATCCGTTTTGTCCCTTCAAAGTAATCGCCCTCGGATATAATACATATGCGCCAGCGCTTTTTCCAATCGAAACACTTCTGAAATGCGCTTTTCGGTATGTCCATCAGCTCGTTCTTTGATTCCGACTTAATCTCATCAATTGTGGCAAAACGCTTTCCTTTCATTGGTCTATTCAGTTTTGGGAATAGGAAAAGGTCGCAGGGAGCCAAACCTGGTGAATACGGTGGTTGAGGCATGATTACGGTGTTGGTTTTGGCCAAAAAAGTCACGATTTGTGCATTATCGTGATGCAGAGTCCACGATTTGTTTTTCCACAATTCCGATCGTTTGAGCCGTATTGCTTCACGCAAACGTTGCATTACTTCCTTTTAGTATTTCTTATTATCTGTACGACCTCTTGGCAGGAACTCATGATGCACCACACCATTGTAATCAAAGAAAACAGTGAGCAAAACCTTCACATATGATCGAACTTGGCGTGCTTTTTTCGGTCTTGGCTCATCTGGCCGCTTCCATTGGGATGATTGGGACTTGGTTTCGATGTCATAACCATATACCCACGTTTCGTCACCAGTTATGACCCGTTTGAGCAAACCCGGATCGTCGTTGACGCCATTCAACAATTCCTGAGCGATATTAATGCGACGTTGCTTTTGCTCAAAATTTAGTCAAAAATCGAAGAGCACACAAAAACGTGACTAATCTTTTCAGTTGCCCAAAACAAACTACTAATCGAAATTGGCTGCTAGTGCAAACGTATCAAAAACATATGTGTCCGAATATAACAAAAACATAATATCGATAATCGAATGAATGTACACAGCCAGCGAAATTCAAAATTCACCTTTTTCTTTAAACACACCTCGTATAAAAGGTGCGGTCCACAACCCGGTTTGATGGACCCAATAAACCCGAACTGAGCCAGTTTTACGGGGCTCGGTTCCGGACTAGTTTGCCTTGATTACATAACTAATCAGTGACAAAAGATAAAAAGGAGAAGCTTCTGATCGTTGAACTCTTAGCCAGATCATTCATTCTGCAGATATAAGCTATAGTCATCCGATTTTGACAAAACATTGTAGAATTGTGTAAAAGTATATAAAATAAATATATGCCAACGTAAGGGACGTTTCTATTGAAAACAAAAAAAGATTTTCTCATAAGAACTAGTTTTTCGACCGATCGTTTCTATGGGAGCTATATGCTATAGTCATCCAATTTTGACCAAAATTTGTAGAATTGTGTGGGGGCATATAAAACAAATACATGTTAGTTTTGAGGACATTGCCATTGAAAACAAAAAAGTTTTTCTAACTAAGACTTCTTTTCAGACTTTACTTTCCTATTACTGCGATACTATATAGATTCCCGATTTCCGTTTCCATTGAAAACAAAAAGTTTTTCTCACTAAATCTAGTTTTTCGACCGTTGGTTCCTATGACAGCTACATGCTTTAGTCATCCGATCCGGCCGGTTCCGACAAATGTGCAGCTTATTTGTACCAAAAGTTTGGTGAAGATAGCTTTCAAACTGACGGAGGAGATAGCATAGAAACAGACGGACAGACGGACAGGGCTAAATCAACTCAGCTCGTTGTGCTGATCAAGAATTGGGACTATTTTAATTTCCTCTTAGAAATGTGCCTAAGAGGATATTAAAATTGTCCCAATTGTATAACAATCTGACCACAATACAAATATAAGACCTTAACTACAGAACGTGGACTGGGTACAGATCTTGAATACTTATGCAATAGATAATGTACTATATACTAATGAAGCATTCTATATCCTACATCCTAGAATGCGACATAAACTAACGAGCTCAGCTGTGGATCCAACTCCCACTTAATATAAAACATATAAGTAGTGGAACAAAATTTAGTGCCGAACTAAATTCTCACCTTTAAGACTTAAGCATATATTTACATAAAATTATAATCGATAAAATATATGAAAAAACTTTATTAATTGATAATTTATTTTTGAAATAGTATTATTAATGAAAGAAAATCAAAATTATATATGTAAAATTAGAATAATTAGAATAAGATAGAAAGCTACAATCAAAAAAAAAAACTGCCGAAATCACCCTAAAATTTAAAAAGCCTTAAAAAGGGGTCAAATGCGATTCACCATATATTTAAGAAAAGTAATTTCTTATAATAGGACTGTGACTTCATAAAATACACAATCTATTTACTATTAGATAGAAAATATTTTCTTAATTGTAGAAAAGCATTTTCTAGACCTAAGAAAAAATATAAAGGAAAAAAATTGTCCAATTATTAGAGAGGAAAGGGAGTCGGGGAGGTAGAGACGACACGAAGACGCGTATAACCCCTTACATAGATATTTTATAGGATATTTTCTTTCTGTTGGTTCACTAAAATCTGCTTTCTGAAAAACACATTTAAATTAGTAATCATGATTTTATTTTCTAACTTTTCCTTGTCAGGGACTTGAACTTGGGACCTCGGGGAAACTTCAACACGAAAGGCATCTTATCGCACTCGACTACCAAGCACGCGCGTTAGCCACAGTAAAAAACGCAGTCAAATGCTTAGCACTCAGCCAGCCGAATATTAACTACACCTTTTAAATTCCGAAAGCAGGGATTTTGAACTTAAGAATTACAAGCGGTGTCTTTTTATATTTTTCTATATTTTAGGTCGATATTCTACATAATTTTTTTATTTATTTTAGGGCGATTTTCTACATTAATTTTTCTATATCTTAGGCCGAATTTCTCAGCAAGCCGAATATCAGCTGCCCCATTTATATTCCAAACGCTGGGAACTCGAACTTGAGAATTACAAGCGGTGTCTTATTATATTTTTTTTTAATTTAAGGGGGATTTTCTTCAAACATTTTTTATAATTTACGCGAGTTTCTAATGTATTTTTCTAAATTTTAGGAATATCTTTTCTAAAATAAGAGCGTTTTACTAACATTTAACTAACCATTATGGTTGTCGCTCCATTTTTTAATTCGCGCTACGTATTTTTTCTTCACGGACGAATTTGCCCTTAAATTAGAATTTTTAGAAAAACAAAAAAAAATTAACTCAAACTTCTGAAATTATACGATTTCTAAATTTAAGAAACTTTTTCTAATAAAGAAGAAATTAGAAAAAAAAAAATAATAGTTTTAAGAAACCAAATTACTTTCTTTAAATTAAGAAAAAAATAATAGTTTTAAGCCAAATTTCTAAGATTAGAAAAAATCATTTTTTTTTTTTTCTTAGATTGTTTTTGTGACAGCTGACTTAATCAAAAGTTTATACTTGAAGCATCAGGAATATTGTCAAATAAATTAATTTATAATGTTCCAAACGCGATTTCTTCAAAAACAAAACAGAGAAAACAATATGGTGAAGGTGAAGTGCGACGGGTACCCCAGGTACTCTTTAACACAAAGCTGCCAAACGTTAAAAAACACCAGAATTTTCAATAGGTTTTTTGCTTAAACATCTTCATGAAATTTTGAAAAACAATATTTATTATTTTAAATACATTTTACAGCTCATTCACTAAACGCCTCGATCTAACATTTGCCAACTTACTGCTACTTTTTTTATTCCTGAGAAACGCTAAGCGAAGTAGGAAACAGAGTGGACACGCTTTCACACCATATCTGACATACCCCTCGGTAGCAACTCTCCACACCCCTCCGCATCATACTTCGGTGAGTGCATGCATATTTTGAACTCCCCGCCCAATATTTTTTGCGTCGGTTTGCCGTGTTCCATTGCATTTGTATGTCGACTTTTAGTTGGTATTCTGTTTTGTACACTACTTGTTTGTGTGTGTATGTAAGTTTGAATGTGTGCGTAGGTCCATTGTTTTTATCCAGATAGTGGAGAGTTGTGGTAGGATGTTTGCTCAATACAAGCAATATGATGACAAGTGCAGAAATTTCAATATTTGTGTGGACGAAAGCAAATGCGTTTAGAAAATCACTAGAGCTAACACAAATCTGTTCACTTAAATGGCATTCAATTTTGAGTGCTTATAAATATAAGATGCTTTTTTAAAAATAGTTTTCATTTCATGTCTGGAACTGTGAGGCCTCTCTATTAACGTCGCTAAGTTGTACATTGATTTTCATACAATACGTATTAAGATTAATAAGTCAATTTCCATAACTTTTATTATAACCACCCAGTAGTTTTTTTGTACCAGGTGCTGCCGAAAGCAACCCGTCAGGTGACCGGATCGGCACAGTACCCCCGGACGCTCATACAAATATAGTCAACCATCCGGTGGTGACCGAAGGGTAACCATCGGCCTGGCCGATCAAGAAGCTCGCTCATGAAGTGTGTGCCATCCGACCGACAGTTTTATGACAGCCATCGGTCAGGCCCTTTTCCATTAACCACCTGACAGCCGGTTTAGGGTAACCATCGGACCGGCAGATCGGTTCAGCATTACCAGAAACTGTGCTAGAAATGACAGCCGTACGGCAGGCGACTTTGGGACAGCCGTCGGCCAGCACATTTTTGTTAGCCATCCAGCAATCCGCAAAGCAGTACCAGATTTTGTACATTAAATGTCAGCCATCCCCGCCAGACGATTTCAGGCAGCCATCGGCTTGGGTGATTTCGTTAACCGTCCGGCAGTCTGTTTGGGCCGGCAGACCCGCACATAACCCCAAAGAGCCAAGCCGAGCTATCTCCTTCTCGATCTTTTGGCTTGTGTGTTTCTCATTTTCGCCGTTTCTTTATGGATCCCGAGGCGGGATCGAACCTACGACCTTTTGCTCAGCAGGCAGATTCACTACCCGCTGCACCACACCAGGCCACAATAAGTACAACCAGATAATTGCTCTTTCTGACTCCTTTATATCTTTTATCTGTGATTTTCCAAAGATTCGGTATTGTGCAGCAATCGATCATATAGTTGGGAAGCTCGCCAACAGCACGGTCATCCGTATATACTGGTACTTCAAATAAAATACAGCACAGCAGCCATTCACCCTACCCACTGCATCACAACCGGCCACGACTAACAGAGACTGTACTTGAAATGACAGCCGTCTGCCAGGCGATTTTCGGACAGCCTTCGGCTAGCACATTCACCATTAATATATAGCACATGATGTTCGGTTTATGAACTTAGCAGAAGTGGCGTAGAGCTAAAGCATTTGACTAATAAACAAATCCCAATCGAGGTATGAAAATCTAAATATTAAAAAAAAAACACAAAATACATATACAGCACAAACAAAAAACATTTAATAGAAGTAATTATGTTGCGCGTTATTCCATGGAAGACTACAAAAAAACATTAATGAAGCTGAGAAATCAACCAATCTTTCTTATTTCATTCTTTTGGTTGATAACACTGTCTGGCCGATGCATGGTCTATGGCATGCCCAAACAGCCTGCTGTACGGCTAGTCACTTTAACCGACCGCCCGGCACCAGCTTCCGAATTTGATGACATCCCATTTAAAATCTGGTATGGGAGCTGGTATGACGGGGGGCGGGGGCAGTCAGGAATCGGTCGACATTCTCCAGCCGGGCGGCGACAAAAAAACTACTGGGCATAAATTGAAGGCGTTCTCAAATGCTAAACAATCATTCTTTATCTGCTTGGTCAAGTCAGTTCCAGATGACCAGTAGACAGAATCCACTTTGTTGTCCTTGAGTATTCCAGTTCCCAGTTTTCTAGTTTAACTATAACAGGAATTGAAATCTTAATAATAGGATTTTTGGTCGCGAATTTCTTGACACAAAAAAACATAACCAACTTACCTCGTTTAAAAAAAACCAAATCAAAAACGATTCAAGTTTTTAAAAGATTGTTGCTTGGACAATTAAAGGCACGCTTTTGCAGAATAGCCCAGAATTAATAACACCATGACAACTTACTTTAAGTCTCCACAAAACAACTAAAATAAAGCAAAAAAAAGTACTACTAATATATCTTTTCAAGAAGTCTTCTGAAACTCACCGCTTGCTTTCTGCATGCGCTCCAAGACTTCAAGCCGCACGGCACCCATGCGCTTGAGCTCCTTCCCTTGATGCCACTACAGCTTCGCCTTGCTTCGCCCAACTTTTCTGCAACGCGTATAAGAATTTTGTATTTGTTGGTTATAACTGATGACACTAATGTGAGAATATCGAGAAAAATACCAAAATCCACTCGGGGCGAATGGCTTC
Source organism: Lordiphosa collinella (assembly GCA_018904265.1). NCBI lineage: Eukaryota > Metazoa > Arthropoda > Insecta > Diptera > Drosophilidae > Lordiphosa > Lordiphosa collinella. The sequence continues at coordinate 158,786 of JAEIFV010000655.1, forward strand.
ATTCTTACGAAATAACAAGAAATGAAAGGCAAGAAATGAAATGGAGAAACCAATGGCAGAAATGATATCATTTCCTTCATTTCTGTCAATTTAAGAAAATGATAGAAATGATACCTGTGGAAAGGGGGCTATTATTCTAGACTTTTTTACTGTTTAAATCTGTCCTTAAATCCTTTTAACATTTTACAACAAAAAATAGTGAAACTTGTTTCATGGTTAAACAAAAACAGATTTAAATCTCACATTAAGCCGATTAAAACTACTAAATAAAAATGTGGAAAGCAATTAGTTGGCTCAAATCTAAAAAAAACCTCACAAAAGTTTAATTAATTTAAATGTAATGCAATAAAAAAAATTCAAATGTGAGTGCCACAATGCAAATTACATCAAAGTTGGCTCCGCCCAAGTAGCCGCAAACCATGAACATTAAATCATAATTAAATGAGTTTTAATTTTTTTAAATGAGATTCATTCGCATTTTAAGCGCAATTGCCAACATCTGTTTGCTAACTATACACGAAGCTGATGGCAACAATGCTTTATCAGCACAACCCTTCGGAGCTGTGTCTAATCTAATTGTACAAAGCAAACCATATGCAAACTCAATTAGGCCCAAAGAAGCAGCAACAACGCTGCACTTTGAGCAACAATGTGGTCCTTCCGACAGAGCCAGAGGCAGTGACACAGAAGGGGAGAGAGATAGTGGAACTGGGCAAATCGAATTGCAGCTTAGCCAACACCTTGCCGGGCTGAATTTAGCTGAACACGTACAACAAACGGAAGCAAGTTAGTCCACTCGTGCGTGTTCATGCAGCAGTCGCCTTTGACTAAAAATATTTAGACGCTTGACTGGCCCTGGTTGGGGCAATTAAGGCCTTTTGCAAAATGTAGCAGCCTTTTTGGGCTGGCATTTTATCTGACCAAACGGGTCAAGCATCAGTTCATTTTATTTACATAAATGTTGATGTTTATTTGGCAGTGTTTGACCATTAATGTTTATTGTATTTGTGTGTGTATTGTGGCTGTCGTCATGTTGTTGTTGGGTTATAAAAAATAAACACAACTTAGAAATTTTGCGAAATCGTTATCTAGGGACAATACTTCAAAAATGAATACGTTACATAATCCTTCAATCAAAATCGTCATCCGCTTTTAAAAAAAAAAAATTTTATAGTTGTAGACAGTCTTTAATTTTAATCTTCTCTCCGTGAAATCAAAATGACTAAACTTCTTTCATACACAGATGGAAAAAACGTGTTCGGAAAATAATATTTCTTCATCTCAAAATATAAACAGAATGTTCTCTTAATTTTTAAGAACAAATGTTCCAAATGTTCATGAAATGAGCACAATTCAGTTCACCTCAACCACCGTACCGAAAAGTATAAGGACCTGGGCAGTGGACCATGGACTTGGACGTTGGACCTGTTATTTTCTAAACTTTCTGTCAACCTCGAGTTGGCCAATTATATTAGGATGAGTGTACATATGCATATTATCTTACTTTATGTAAGTGTGACTAGTGTTTTGGGTTTTGAGAGTTGATCTGAAACGATATAAAATATGTTTAGTGTATTGGTTCTGATAATCAGAAATTTGATTTTGCACATTAGGGTTTCGACTGTCTAAGTGTCTGATTTAATAAAAGGCAACAAAAGTTATTTTTATACTCTGTACCAGAGGTCGAAGGAAGCATCTCCGACCCTATAAAGTATATATATTCTTGATCAGCATCAACAGCCGATTCGATCCAGCCATGTCCGTCTGTCCGTCTGTCCGTCTGTCTGTCTGTCTCTCTGTCCGTCCGTCTGTCCGTATGAACAAACAGATCTCAGAGATGGTAAGAGATAGAGTTTTGACATGTATGTTACATATGCTTCTTATACTTGCAGGCAGATCATGTTTATTTTCACTTTTTGCCAAGCCCCTGCAAATTGAAAGAATCGTCATATATCCCACATAGATAGAAGGTTCGTTCCTCTGGACATATTTAGTAATCAGGATTATTTATCGATCCGCCAAAGGAATGGTTAAGATCGGATGAACGGTTGTTGAGTTGTAAGGAAAACAATCAATTATGGGTAGCACCGGTTGCAACGGTGATGAGCAGCACTTCACAGGTACAGAGTATGTTATAGTCGGGCTTGTCCGACTTTCTTTCTTGTTTTTGGCTCTTTTTGTGGGGAACCTTTACTATTGCTTCAACTCTTGTTTAAATTTTCGTAAAGAATTATTACTAAGCTATAAAATAAACTGTCCCAAAAATTTCTGCGATCTTTCTTTAGCGAAGATATACATTTTTGAATACATGTGTCCAAAATCATTAAATTGCTAACTGCCCAAGAATATGCTAAACAAAATCACTATAGAATATTGTTGTTAAAGGTGAGTACTGAGAACGTTCGATTTTTCCTTCAAGAAATTTACTTCGCGTGAAGGTGGCCCAAAAGAATACGCTTCGACCGCAGAATACACACCACCCACAACAGCCGAGCCAGCTCTGGTGACATTTTTCAAAATACTTTTGTGAATTCTATTGTTTCTAGGATTCAAGCAACAAAATCAGGCAAGGAAAAATTTCTTTAAGAAATTTGTTTATATGGAATTTGAAAGCTAAAGGGAAATTCGAACGTTCTCAGAACTCACCCTAAGCCGGCTCGAGGTCGTGAACAAAACTCAAACTAAATTTTAGTTTTCTTCCAATATATTTTGGTCCCGCATTGGCATCCGTCTTCCGGGACAAATTTATGACACGTCTGTAAAGCCTGACGTCGAGTTCAGTACCGCTTCACGACCTGTTATTAACGACCTCGAGCCGGCTTAACAACAATTAACAATTATGGAAATTTTAAACAACCTCATTGCCTACCCATGGGCGGAACAAAAAATGGGCGGAACACATGTATTCCAAATGGTATAACTTCGCTTAAGAAAATCGTAAAATTGCTTGGAATAGTTTATCTTGAAATTAAGAAATAATGATTAAAGATATGTGATATCAAAGTGGATCAAATCAAACTAAAAGGAACTCCTCAAAACGTTCATAGAAAGTGTTTAAGCAACTTTAAGCTCAAATTAGGAAAAGTCTAGACTTGATGGACCATTTCTGATCCAGGTTCAGCACACAAAAAACAGCTACAATCTGCACTAATCCTTTAATGTTCTGGACCGTGTTGCCTAGTGTAATTTATTTTTAGTTCATTTAGGAAAATAAAGTGAAATCGCCTAAAAAATAAAGATATTCGGTTTAAAAAGGGGTCAAAGGTGATTCACCATATATTGTATTAAATATGAAACATTTTAAAATTTAACAACTTTTTTCACAATTCAAGAACATTTTTCTAAAATTCGGAAAATACTTTCTAAAATTAGTAAATCATTGGCTATTAGCTGGAAAGTATTTTCTTAATTTGGAAAATCATTTTCAGAGAAAAGAATCATTTCTAAATGTACCAAAATCGTGACCATTTGGTGACGATAGTCTGCCAATCCCGCTTTTTCCCGTTTCATGGTCGCAGGTTCACATTTTGCCATGAAGATTTTTTTTTACTCACAATCGATTTGGGCTTGTTTCAAGAACATTTTGTGTTCGCCACCCGGCCCGGACACGGAAAAAACAGACCAAAATCATGACCATTTGGTGACGATTTTAAAACGTTATATTTTTCTCTGTGTAGCTTTTTATTATCATAGGGGTCCGCTGCATTTCTAGTGATTCTAGTTTACGTGCTGAACAAGCTGCGGATTTCGATCCGTACGAATCTTTAGATTAGCCTTAGTGGCCGGGTGGCTCAGCGGTTAGTGTGCGCGACCGCTGTGCAAGAGGTCGGGGGTTCGATCCCGCCTGGGAACATCTGATGAAAAGTTTTCTTCTTTGAAAAAACTTTACACCCGGCCACACCTCTTTGCTGTTGGCGCCAGCTTTGTAGTAATTAGCCATGAAAAGCTTCTCAAAGTGCCGTTCGGATTCGGCGTTAAACTGTAGGTCCCTTTCTCTTGTGCGAAAATTAGAAGCGCACAAGCCAAGAGATTGAAAAAAGCTCGGCTTTGGCCCTTTGGGGCTGTGTCAACGTGACAAGCCTTGGGGCTGTGTCAACCTGACACGCCATTTTACTTTTACTTTACTTACGTGTCTTTAGAAAACAATTTTTCGGTTTATTGATTCAGAATGGTAAATTTATATTGAATACACTGTAATCAATACATTCGTTTTTTACCACAATTGCTTCATTTTTTAGTTCGAGCACCCAAGCATTTGGGCGCTTAAGTTGTTGGGTTATTTTCGTCATTATATTTTACCTTTTCCAAGCAATTTAAATACCTACAATGACTGTGAGTATCAGTGTTTAAATTGCTTTAGTCAAAGCAGAAAAACTCGCAACATTATTACTTACCATAGTTTCAACTGTTTTCAACTGTTCAATATGAATTGTTGCTTCTGCCTTTGCTTCTGAGAAAAATCAAAAGTCGCAAGAAACAAAACAGATTTCTGAAAAAAGCGAAGAGCACCAGCAGTCATCGGTTCAAGCTTCTGTGTCATTTGCTTGTCGCTGCTTTCGCTCGGCAGAGCAAGTCGGAACTGCTGGCTTTCCTTTAGCAATTTGCAAGTCCGCAGTAGCGCCAGCAGCAGCCTCGTCGATCGCCACAGTTTTTTATTATTATTATGTACAGGCACACTATATTTGTATGTATTTGTGCGTTCGCGGTTACTCTCTTTCTGTCTCTCTCTCTCTCTCGTTAAAATAGTAATTGATGACAAATTTTACTTGTTAACTGGTGCTGCTGACCGGAAAAGACGAGCAACCTTCGTCGCGTCTTCGCTTCCACCGAATTTCAAAAGCAGGAAACGCTGCTGACCTAAAGCCAGCGGTTCCGACTTGCACTGCTGAGCGCAAGCAGCGCCTAGCAAATGATACAAAAGCAAGGACCGACTACTGCTGGTGTTTTTCGGGTTTTTTTCAGAAATTAGTTTTTGTTCTAGCTTTAACAGAGACTAATGATATTTCTCAGAAGCAGCAGCAAGTCAAAAAATTAAACTTATTGCAGTTTTTCTAAACTCTGGTGTGTATCTATAAATGGAAATTAAATATCAAGAAACTTTACTTTGGAAGCCTGCTGTGATATGTCGGTAAAATTCTGAATTTCCAAAATATGTCGAATATGGGTCATTCTTTTCCAAACCGAACGGTTTCCGGACTCACCATTATTGATTTGAACCAAATTTTTTTTCGAAATTTGACGAAACACAAAATTGTTTTTTTAACTTTAGAAAAACTATAAATAATCGGAAAAATCAAGAAGTGGAAAAAAGGGTTTTTAAAAAATAGATTTTTCAGCTTGTGTTTATCGGACAGGTATCCCATTAATATTGGTGAATAGTATTTTACTGCATCTAAAAAGATCATTATGTAATAATATTAAATTATAGTGGCTTAAATATTTATTTAATGTTCGCTCAGTGTTAACCACCATTATATAGAGTCTTAGTATGTACAATTTATTGCACCCAGAGAAATGTAGCACGAATCGGCAAAAACGAACTCTTCTTGGTTTTTTAAGAAAAAATCTTCTCGAATCCAAGAAAACAATCGTTCTCGACTTGCGGGCAGTCCCAAACGAAGAGCTCGAGCAACAAATAAGAACAATTCTAGTAGAGTATATATTGCATATACTAGTATATTTATAAAGGTACGAACCTTATATCTATAAAACTTTGGGAGGCGTGGTTAAGATTGAAAACAAACTTGATCTGACTGCAAGTATAAGAAGCATATGTCCCATACATGTCAAACCTCTATCTCTTACCATCTCTGAGATTTGTTTGTTCATACGGACAGACAGACAGACGGACGGACATGGCTAGATCGACTCGGCTGTTGATGCTGATTAAGAATATTATTGGTTCGGATATGCTTCATTCTGGCTGTTACATACTTTTGCACAAACTTAATATACTCTTTGTACCTCTATAAAAAGAGTATAAAAATACATAACTTGCGCTCAACATAACTAATTTTTTTATGAAACGAATTTCTATGCAATCAGTACTAACTTTGGTGAACCGGATCAAGACATGATTTTGCATTAAATACGGGATCTAGTTATTATTTACCTTTAAATTTTTATATTTAGTTATATCAGATTATTTAAATTATTATACTTATTTTGGAGAAATTCGTACTTATTTAAGAAAAGCTCTTCCTGGTTGAAAACTTGGAAAATGTAACAAAAGCTTTTGAGAACTGTAGGCGAAAAGCTTTTAAACAAATTGGTGACATCACTTGCTAGAAAAGGTTCATATATTAATTTTAAAGCTTTCACACAACTTGTATAAGAGCTACGTACGAGAGCTGCTATTCATGTATTAGGATTCAGTAAGCAAGACAAACGGAATCTAATTTCAATCATCACTGCAGAATAGTTGCATTAACATGAAGGCAGCGCACAACAATAATTTCAGTGGAGATGTCAATTTTAAACTAATAAAACAATATATATTAAAAAATAATCAATCATATTTTTATTTCTTTTGTATATTAAACATTGTTGCACCCCTTAAAAAATTCTAAATTTTGGGTACTCAGCTGAAAAAAAAACAGTGGTATTGTCCAATCTGGAAAGTGGACAGATTACATTTTGAAATCTTTAACCACCGTTTTGGAACAAAAGAAAATGGTAATCAAATTCACAAATTCATGATTTTGTACCGGATAAATAAGTTGAATCTAAGACTAGATATTTCATTATTTATGTTATAGTATTTCTGCAGGTTTCTAGTCAACCAATAGATCTATTGTCATGACTACAATCCCTTATTAAAACGAGAGCGTTAGCTAAATTCGGCCCGGCCCAAATGGATATACCCGTTACTCAGTGGAATTAATAATTGAAGGAAGCATCTCCGACCACATAAAGTATATATATTCTTAATTAGCACGACGAGCTGAGTTGACTTAGCACTGTCCGTCTGTCCTCCTGTCCTTCAGTCAGTCTGTCTGTTTCGATGCTATCTACTCCGTCAGTTTGAAAGCTATCTTCACCAAACTTTTCACGAAGTCTTTTGGTACATATACGCTGCACATTTGTCGGAACCGACCGGATCGGATGACTATAGCATATAGCTGAACGATCGGTCGAAAATCTAGTTTTAATGAGAAACCCTTTTTTGTTTTCAATGGAAACGCCTCCAAACTTCGTATTTCTTGGTTTACTATGCTTTTCCAAAATTCCACCAAAATTGGTCGAAATCGGACTTCTATATAGTATAGCTGTCATAGAAAAGAAGATTCTGAACAGTTGTCTTGGTCTTGGTCGAAAAGGAAGTTTTTGAGAGAAAAACTTTTTTGTTTTAATCCTGGTACGGAGAACGCCAAACTGTTTGGGCGCACAAAAAGCCATTTATTGCGAGAGTGGATCGTAAAAACACATTAGTGTGCTGAGACAGCCAAAAATGCCAAGAATAAGGCGTTATTGGTAATTTTTAAAGGTACGGTCACACTTTTCCCCGGCTTACAAATAATTAAAGGAGAATTTCAAGTCGCAACAATAAAAAATTAGTATATGAAATGGAGATAAATGTTACACATTTTCATTATTTATTTGTTTTGATTTCATAAACGTTAGTACATATATAATAATGTGGTTTCCCTTCATCGACATTGCCCGGTGCAAGCAACAAATTAGTTGCTGCTCTTTCTGGACTTCGAGACTGTCTCTGACAACTGAATCTAAATACTCAAAATATTGATAAGGCCCCAAATAATTAGCTTTTTTTCTTCCTCATGAAAGCGCGTCAATCGAATATTTATTTTTTGACATATTTTTGCTCTACCGACCGTCACAGTAAATAAATTTAATTAGTTTGGGCGCACAAACAAAACTCAAGCAGCTGTTCAATAAAGTCCACATGCGCAGAGTAGTTGGTAAGGCGAGGACGCAAGTGTGGATTTTACCACCCCCCTGTTTGCTTGTCAGCATACTAATCGCAAAACGTTTTACGTCAAAAATTTTGCGGGCTGTTTTACAGTGTCATTTTTATAAGAAGATTTTTGTTTGCGAGCGCTTTTTTGCGTTCTCCTTACTAAGCTTTAATTTGGATCGCCTCCAAATTCCGCAATTAACAGTTTGAAATGATTTCCACGATTGCACTAAGTTTGGTCGAAATCGGATATATATATAGAAAAACAAACTGCAAGGGAATACAAAACTTCGGCAGAGCCGAGTTCCCCTATTTGTATACCCTTGCAGAGGGTATTATAAAATTGTGCGGATGTTTGTAACACATTGAAGGATGCATCTCCGAACACATCAAGTATATATATTCTTGATCAGCATGACGAGCTGAGTTCATTTAGCCTTGTCCGTCTGTCCGTTCGTCTGTCCGTCTGTTACTATGCTCGCAGGTGTGCTTTCTGCTCCGTCAGTTCGAAAGCTATCCTCACCAAACTTTGCACAAAGTCTTTTGGTACAAATACGCTGCACATTTGTCGGAACCGGCTGGATCGGATGACTATAGCATACAGCTGTCATGGGAACGATCGGTCGAAAACTAGTCATAGTGAGAAAAACTTTTTTTTTTTAATGTAAACGCCTCCAAACTTCGTATTTCTTAGTTTACTCAGCTTTTACATGATTCCACCAAGTCTAGTCGAAATCAGACATCTATATAGTATAGCTCTCATAGAAAAGTAAGGTCCGAAAAGTAGTCTTATTTAGAAAAACAAACTGCAAGGGTATACAAAACTCCGGCTGAGCCGAAGTTAACTTTCCCTTATTTTTTTTATTCGATACGTAATCCGTAAAATTAGCTTCAGAAACTTTCTTGTCGTTGTTGCTGCGTTTGTTGTTGTATTTCGGTTCAAAGTCGGTCAAAAATTTACACATGATATAATTTTCACATGATTTTTTGAGAAAATGAAAATGGGGTTTTGTTAAGAACTGGTTATGGTGTGAACTAGGAAATTTTCGATCGTTCAATAAATAACGGTTTTCGATTAAATAAAAATTATATTCAATGAATTTCAAACACGGATTCTATCCATTTAGGTGTTAGCTTTTGCCGAGAAAAAAAACTATCAAAATCGGTTCAGTAGTTCCTGAGACATTTTGGTCAAACATCGAAAAGACGTGGTAAAAAAGTAATATCGTAGGAAAACGTAAGGAAATATTTATAAACAAAAAACTTATGTTTATTAACATTTTCGTGTTCTTTCAATGATTTTTTTTGCGACAACAATTGAAAAAAAAAGAAAATTTTGTTTTCGATATACGACATTACGTCATACCTGCACAAACAAAATTCTAAAAAAAAAACATTTTTTTACACCATAACACATAATTAAAGCCAAGAAAAATATTCGAATAATAATTTTGCTGGAGGTATACAGTACCCTTAAGAGGCGAGGCCGGTGAACAGTTTATTTACGTTTGGTGCCGCTGCTGCTTAGAATTTATTCGTAATATAACGGCCGATTTGTTGTAGAGAGTATGCCAAAATCGGATCCAACGTATGAACAATTTGAACATTAAACATTAAATGGTATAGATCGTTCTATTGACTTAAACAAAGATTTTATATTTTTTCTCAGGTTAAGTTTTTTTTTTTAATCCAATTCGAAAGCTGCCAAAAAATCACCCTTAAAAAAACGTCCTTGAGCCGGAAAGTTGTATTCGTACGAAACTTTTGTAAATCGCAAAAGTAAGTTAATGCAGAATCACAGGTCAAATCCGAATCGGAATTCAATCCTTTCGCGTTATTTGAGATGAGACTAATGAAAGAGTGTAAATGGAAATGAAAACACTCGTCCAAATATATTTAAAATGCATGGTGGAACCCCAACCCCAACAGAAATCCCGGCTCTGAATTTGAAAGGAACCGGTTATGGAACCGATCCCATAGCAAATGGTATAGTCTCGCACCCCAAACCAATCCCTTGTGGATATTACAGCTGTGATTGCTTTTTTCTTCAAGCAACGGTTCCACTGCCAAATTTGGATTCCTTTGTGCTCTAGGTGAAACTTGATTCCTTCACAATCAGCCAACACTTTCTCAACAAACTTGCATATGGCAGCAGGAAATGATTTCATGGGGGAGAACAATTAGACTTAGTTACACATTATTGAAAAGCGCTAATTATGTGCATATGAAGCAAATATAACAAATAAAGCATACTTAGCGGGGCCCCAGCGAAAAACTGCAAGCCAGGCAAAACGACGAAACTGAAACACACACAAAATGAAGATGTGTGGAATTTTTGGGTTTAATTAGCGAAGAAATGGAAAAGTTGGCAAAGTGAGTTGTTGGTTGGCCACTTCTACACCTTTTATAAAACAAAAAAAATAACAAAGAGGAGCCAATCCCTGCGAGTGACACACACACACAACAGCGTAGTCACGTGCATATGAAATTGTTACGCTGGGCGCTTTATGAATGAAACATTCACTATTGCCACGGCCATCAACTGGCTGCCGGCGCCTTGGCTACTACTGCCCCCACCCTCCGCCCACTTGGCACAGCCCGCAAGACACATGCGCAACGCCATCGCCAGGCAGCATTTGAATTTTGAATATGAATTTTGACACTTGATTATCAGCGCAACCATTCGCAGTTCGCGGCCAGTTTCAACTGTGTGCAGACGTCCTCGTCGCTTTCGAAAGGAGAGGAAAAGGCCAAGAAAACTTTTCGCCTATGCGGACAATTATACTCGTACACAAGCTCCGCAAATTCGCGATAGTGGCATGAAATTTTCTCTGGCCATTTGGCAAAGTGAAAGTGGTAAAAGAATAGAAAGAAAGTTTTACACTTTTCCGGTTAATGTTCAAGTCCAAATTGGAAATATGAAAAAAACTGGCTGGATGCATTTGTGGCTCATGCTGCACTGCGTGTGGCTGACAAGTGCAAATTTTGTGGAATTAAATAATTGTAAGTGACACTTGACAAGCGGATAATGGTAATGGGCAGTTGTGAAATAAGTGTGTGAAAGTTGTCCATTGAGGGAAAGTTAATAGTTCGTAAACTGCGTCAATATTAACTCAGAGTCAATTAATCAAATTAATTAATTATTTTAATTCCATGGACCGTGGACTGAACAGAGCTGTATCTACCAATTTTTAAATACCAATGATTTTTGAATTTAAACAAAACTTAGGACTTAGTTAATAATATAGTGGGTAATGAAGTCAGCTTAAGGCTGCAGAGTCGTAAAATTTCCTCATGCTCATGCTAATGCTAACGTTTACGATAAACATTTTATTGAACTCAATTTTGAACTCGTTTGTACGAGGGCCGTCCCAGAAATAGCCGACCTAACTACTAAAACACAAAAATTTATCATTTTTTTTTTATTGTTCAACATAGGATCCTTTTAGGTCGATACACTTTTCCCAGCGATGTTCAATAGCTTCGATACCTTTTTTATAATAAGAACTCTGAAGCTCTTCAAAATAGGCATTAACCTCGGACTCCAGCTCTTCATTGTTGCCAAATCTTTTTCCTCCGAGCCATTTTTTCAAGTTTGGAAATAAGAAATAGTCAGAGGGAGCTAAGTCTGGCGAATAAGGGGCGTGAGGTAGCAATTCAAATTTTAATTCATTAATTTTAGCCATTGCAACGGTGAGGTGTGAACCGGCGCATAGTCATGATGGAACAGCAAACGCGGCACCCATCTTGCGCATAACTTTTTCATGTCCAATTTTTCGGTCAATATGCGATGTACAGCACTTTTTGAAATGCCTACACATTCAGCTAACTCACGAACTTTCAATCGCCGGTCACTCAATACACATTTTTTAATTTTGGCCACCATTTCTGAAGTGGTCACCTCATTTGGACGCCCATTACGATGTTCATCTTCGCAGCTCAAACGACCTCGCTTAAACTCAGCCACCCAATATTTTATTGTTGTAAACGAGGGAGCAGAATGACGTAAGGTAGAATCCAGCTTGTTTTTAATCAGGGTTGGACTAAGACCTTTTATATGAAAGTATTGTATCACATAACGATGACCAATTTTGTCCATGTTTGCAAATCAATAACAAGCGTTCTCTATTAAAATCGACAAAAAAAAAACTGTGCAAGGTAAAGGCACCAAACTTCAAACTTAAGCTTTTAATAGTCGGTACTTCCCCTTTTTAATATTTTTTGTGAACATTTTCCAACACTACTGTGCTAGGTCGGCCATTTTTGGGACGGCCCTCGTATAGACGCCTTTAAGGAACCAAACTACAAACAAGCATACATACATTAACTTTTATATACTTCTAGCTGAATACCAGGCGTTGTCCGGGGCCTTTGCATTATGAGAATATGTTTCAAATTTTTAACTGGATCCAACTCGACCTTTTTCCAACCTTGTTCGAACCGAGTTTTAAATAGGGAGAAAATCCAACTTCATTTATCCAACCCACACACAAAATTTCCAGTTTATAGCTTAGCTTAATTTTGAAATTTGGTAAACGTCTATCACCCACATTATAAGGCTTAACAATACTTTTCCAATCAAAAGTAGTTCGGAGCTGCAAGAATGTCGAACTTCATAGTACCAGCCTAACGGGAGACAAGTAAAAATCTGCAAAAACTTTCAAAATGCCGCCATAACCACAATTATCAACTGATATTTATGAAAATTTGACAGTTTATTTATGACTAAATATACAAAAGAATTGCATCAATGGATTTGGTCGAAAGGACCGTTATCAGCCCCTCGACGTCGCTTCCGGAAAATGTCTCCGCAGGCGGCCTGAACGACCTTGGGGTCATGTTTCCGGATACATAAGAGAATCCTGTTGGTCAGTTCTTTGATATTTTTGGCCTTCCGGTTGTTTTTGTAAACTGCAGCACTCAGACTTCCAAAAAAATCTACAATTGGACGACACTTCGGCTAGTTTGTTGGGTTTCGTTCCTTTGGCACAAATGGGATGTTGGCAAAAAGGCGATATGGGTTGCACATCCACCGACATTGAGATTTGACAGTTTGTATTTGGTCAGGTGTGTAACTTGATGCTCTTTGCTTACGTCTGGCAACAATATTATTCTTTTTCCGCACTTTACTGATGTGTTGTAGGCTGCAATTAAATTTTCTCGCTGCATCTCGTTGACTTAAAGTTGGGTAAGCTTTCTGTCAGCTTGGCCGGTCATAATGGTTGCTTCCCGACCTCTTCTTTCTTCTTCTTATTTGGCCCGATATTTCTATCACAACCGTTTGACGGTCTCGGCCGCTGCTATTAATGCCCGCCACTCGACTCTGTCTTGTGCGAGCTGGCACCAGTTGGTCAGTTTTTCAGCACCTGTTTTTCCCAACTAAGTTTCGGTCGTCCTACAGCTCCTGCTTTCCCTAATTCGTTCGCCTTCCGCCTGTACACTTATTTTACTGGAGATTCTTCATCCATACGAGGAACATGTCCAAGCCAGCGCAGCCGATGTTGTTTGATGCGCTTGACTAGATCAGTGTCCCCATAGAGCTCATACAGTTCGTTTTTCATACGGGTGCGGAACTTATCGCCAACTTTTACAGGTCCATAAATCCTACGAAGGACTTTTCTCTCGAACGCGCCGATTGCCTCCTCATCCACTGTTGTTAATGTCCATGCTTCTGCGCCGTATTGCAGGACTGGGATAATGAGCGACTTGTATAGCGCGATTTTCGTTTTTCGAGAGAGGGCTCTGCTCTTGAACTCCTTACTAAGCCCGGAGTAACATCTGTTTGCAAGAGTTATTCTTCTTCGGATCTCCAGACTGATGTTGTTGTCGCTGGTAATCATCGTTCCGAGGTAGACAAAGTCTTTTACAACTTTAAAGTTGTACTCTCCCATTGAAACAGATTGTCCAAGACGCGAAGGCTCACTGCGCGCTGAGACTAGGAACTTCGTCTTTTCCTCATTTACCGCTAAGCCCATGAGTTTTGACGGCTTCTCAATCTCTGAAAACGCCTTGCTTCTCTTCTTATTATTTTTCGTAGCAAAATACTTTAAATAGTGCGTTTGGACTTGCCTACTTGGGTAAGATGGTTTGCTGTTAACACTTTACCTTTGTCAGCGCGCATTTCGAAGAATTTTACAACGCGATTATGGAGATATTCTTGCTCGGACGGCATGATGGCGACTACTTGTCAAAATTTTTGTCAGGGGGGCATAAAAACGTGTTGACTGGAGAACAAAGAGAATGCTCACCCGTTACACACTAAATTTTAAGTTCTTAGCTTAAATAACTTCTAAGATATCCCTCAAAACAACATTACATTTTTCAAAAGCTTTGAAACCGGTTCAGAACCAGCAAAATATCAAACTTCACACGTTCAACCTACCGACCAAATATGTATCAAGTTCCAAGATTAATAAGCTTTTGAGATACGGTTGTGAACCATTGATAAATAGGCTTTAAGCCAGTAAAATATTTAACTCCACATTTCCAACTTAAAGACAAATTTTAGAGTTCGTAGGTTCGAAACCGGTACTAAACCATTAAAATATCCAGCCCGTTAATTTTTTGGCTTGAATAGATTCTGAGATATGGCTCCGAACCACTTTTGAATCGGTTCGAAACTGGTATGTATAATGATGGTCTATGTCTTACACGGTCTTGAGACTAGAAGAAGAGACAGACACCATGGCAAAAAAATCAAAGTGGAACCAGCAGATTCGGAAAAAAATGCTAAGTATTACAAGGTACTGTGGGTTTAAATATGAATTTGTATTTGTATTTCCGAGCAATGTCTCGGTGCTTTGGCAAAAAAACTATAAAAACAACAAAGTCTGGCAAGCCCGATATAATATCCTCTGTACCAACGAAAGTGCATACTCTGTTGGTATTTGGCTGCTTCAGTAGCAGCTGAAAGCAACGCTGCTACACAGAGAAAAAAAGGAAATTAATAAATATCCATTTGATGATTTTCGTATCCATTTGGAACGGATATGTCTTTAATATCCTTTTAATTACCCAATGGAGCTAAAATCATCCAATTGATGACCATTTTTCATATCCTTTGTAGCATTTTTAGCTCCGTTGGATGATTGAAATGATATTAAAGATGATTAAAAGGATTTTTAAGACATATCCCTTCCAAATGGATCTTTTTGGAACTTTTTTTTCTGTGTACAGCGTAGCTGCAGCGAACTTTGTTTCGTTCATAACTTGACAATCGTTCATCCGATCCTTACCATTCGCTTAAATCGCTTTATAACATTGATTACCACATATTTCTAGAAGGTACGAACTTGATCTGCCTGCCAGTTTCAAAAATTTTTGTCCCATACACGTCGAACCCCTATATTTTACCATCTGTGAGATCTGTTCATTCATACGCACAGACAGACGGACGAACGGACGAATGCTTGGAAATGCTTCCTTATGGCTGTTACATACTTTTGCACAAACTTAATAACTCTGTGTATCTCTGGAACAGAGCATAAAAATCGAATAAAAAATTTCAAATTAATAAAATAATAAATATTTTCAAAATTTTTCCGCAACGCCCCTAAAACGAGCATATGAAAATTTGTAAGTCCATGCTGCCACCTACAACACATTCTGAAGCGTTCAACTAATTGACTATATTTAACGTGGCAAAATATGCACCAAATATATGTACAAGTAGCAACCACCAGGCGGCACTAACAACCGGAAGTCCAACGAGTCTCTAAGTGAATAAACTGCGGCCAACAATATCGCTGAGAATGAGCCAAGGAGAGAAAAGGAAGAGCATGACTTCCGTTGGTGGGCAAGAGGCTTCCAAAAACCCTGCAAACCATTTTCCTTGGCTTTGGCAGAAGACAGTATTTTTGATAAATTTATCAAAAATTGTTACTTAAATCAATGTGCCAAGCGCAGAAACAAAAAACAAAACAGAAAAATATTATTGGCAGGCTCGCTTTTGCAATCAGCGATAAGATAAAAAAAAGTGAGAGGGGAAAGGGAAGGACATCTCCCGGCGAGCGGAAAGGCGACGTTTTTTCGACTTCCTATTGCACTTTGCGGATTTTTTTTTGCCACAGCAATTGTTAGGGGTTCGTGTGTTTGTTTTTTTTTTATTTATGATGAAGAACTGCGTGAAAGGGTGGAGGATTGCAGGGGCATTTTGGCAGACATGGCGTGCTGACATGTTTCGTTTCGCGACTTTCATCGCTTGCATTTGCCGAATGGCAGACAGTTCGGAGTGTCTAACAGACAGGACATTCACTTTCCGTTTCAAGTTCAGTGGGAGGGTGGAAGTGCGGGTCCGGGTGTCTGCTGCATTTATAGTAAACAAATAAAACTGAAATGGAAAATAGCCCGAGCAAGTCTGAATTTAAGCTAAAAGTTTTAAATACGTTTTGCGCCTCTAAAGTATATAAATGTTTACATTTCAACTTGATAAAAACTTAACTATTTATTTAGGGCCTTAGTTTTCATCAGGATCCTCTGTTATCTTGCTGCGATTTAGGATATGTTAAAAGTTTTAGCTTAAACTTAAAACACCTGAGCTTATAACGCATTAGGAAAAACAGGGGAAAGTTAACTTCGACTCGGCCGAAGTTTTTTATACCCTTGTTTTTTAAATAAGACTTTTTTCGGACCTAACTTTTCTATGGGAGCTATACTGTACATTTTTTAAGGGCGATTAAAAAAGTTTTTCTCACTAGAGCTTCTTTTTCGATCGATCATTTATCCTGCAGCTATATGCTATAGTCATCCGATTTTGACCAAACTTTGAAGAATTGTGTAAAAGTCTATAAAATAAATATATGCCAACGTAAGGGACTTTTCCATTAAAAACAAAAAGTTTTTCTCACAAGAACTATTTTTCAACCGATCGTTCCTATGGCAGCTATATGCTATAGTCATCCGATTTTGACCAAAATTTGTAGAATTATGTGGGAGCATATAAAACAAATACATGCAGGTTTTGAGGACATTTCCATTGAAAACAAAACAGTTTTTCTAACTAAGACTACTTTTCAGACTATACTTTTCTATGACAGCTATACTATATAGAAGTCTGATTTCAACCAAAATTGGTAGAATCATGGGAAAGGGATAGCAAACTAAGAAAAACGTACTTTGGAGGCGTTGCAATTGAAAACAAAAAGTTTTTCTCACTAAAACTAGTTTTTCGACCGATCGTTCCTATGACAGCTATATGCTACAGTCATCCGATCCGGCCAATTCCGACAAATGTGCAGCCTATATGTACCAAAAGAGTTCGTGCAAAGTTTGGTTTAGATAGCTTTCAAACTGAAGAAGGAGATTGCATAGAAAAAGACAGACGAACGGACGGACGGACAGACGGACAGGGTTAAATCAACTCAGCTCGTCGTACTGATCAAGAATATATATTCTTTATGTGGTCTCTGCAGTTGGCGCCAGCTTTGTAGTAATTAGCCATGGTAAGCTTCTCAAGCTGCCGTTCGGATTCGGCGTTAAACTGTAGGTCCCTTTCTCTTGTGCGAAAATTAGAAGTGCACAAGCCAAGAGATTGAGAGAAGCTCGCCTTTGGCCCTTTGGGGCTGTGTCAACGCGACAAGCTTTAGGGCTGTGTCAACCAGACAAGCCATTTTACTTACTTTTCTATGTGGTCGGAGATGCTTCCTTCAATGCGTTACAAACATCCGCACAATTTTATAATACCCTCTGCAAGGGTATACAAATTTTACATGGTTTGGGGATTGATAGAGAGAGGAGGGGGGTTCTTATGGACGTTTTAGAGATAAGGGGACAAAGTTACGGGACAGTCTACAAGGAACATTGAGATTAATGAGTCGATTTCGCCATTAATTAGCCTATGTATGAAGATTACACCAAGCATAACTCTACGGTTAAATAAGGAAGGAAGATTAATTAAAAGTAGTCTACTTGAGTAAGATGGTAAACGGACCTCAGTATTCCAGTTCAAGCCACGAAGAGCAAACAATAAGAATTGCTTTTGCACAAATTTTATTCTATCTTGATGGGTCTTATATTGCGGAGACCACACACATGAACCATACTCAAGTGTAGGACGGACAAGAGAAGTGTAAAGAATCTTGGTAGTGTAGGGATCGTCAAATTCTTTCGTCCACCACTTTATAAACCCAATAACACTTCTGGCCTTATTAACAGTAGCAGTTACATGAGAGTTAAATTTAAGTTGATGGTCAAGAATTACCCCAAGATCATTTACTTTATTAGGGCGCTGCAATGCCACATTATCAAGCATGTAAGTGGTGGGGGAAGAGTGGGTGGCAGGGTGAGGGGAGGGGTATAGGGAGGGGGCAGGCTAGAGGTGGGAAGAGGGACGAGTGGAGGGATAACAGAAAGTGGGGAGGGTGGGGGAACCGAAGGAGGGAGGAGGAGGGGAATGGAACTTATTATTAACTTACCTTGACTGGAACTTGAACTCAGGACCAAGGCACACAACACAACGTCGGCATCTCAGCTAATACCACAATCGGGGCACGCGAGTTGCGTTGCAGGAAATCGCAGTTGTCAACACAGCCAATTGTTAGCCATGGTCAACATAAAATCAAATATGTTTCATAATTAAATTTAATATACTTCATACTGGCCAATTTTTCTTTAAGTTATGGTTAAAGTTTGATTTTTAATATGTTTACTTTTTACTTCAAGTATGAATTAAAATTTAAATTAAATATGAAATATATTTAGTTTATATATATTTGCGTAGCACAAATAAATCTACTACGAAAAACTTTGGTTTTAAGTTGAAATATATTTAAATTTAACACGAAACATGTTTAATTTTACTTGTTCATTTTTTATACTCTGTACCAGAGGTACACATATTGGCATATTTGGAACCGCTTGTCCGATTTAAATTGCACACATCTTATTTTTATTGAAAATCGATCTCATTTCGCTTAAAACATTTTTGCATATTTGCATATAAAAATATGCAAATATGCAAAAACATATTTTATATGCAAGCACATACGAGGTGTGTTCAAAAAGTATCGCGAATTTTGTGTTTTTTCAAAAATTATTTTTTTATTCATGAATATCTATTTTGTCCCCTTCAAAGTAATCCCCATGAGATATTATACACTTGTGCCAACGGTTTTTCCAATCTTCGAAGCACTTCAAAAAATCATTTTTTTTTATCTTGTTCAGCTCCTCCTTCGATGCTGTCTTTATCTCGTCAAGCGTAGCGTAACGTCGTCCTTTCATGGGCCTCTTCAGTTTAGGGAACAAGAAAAAGTCACAGGGGGCCAGATCTGGGGAATACGGTGGCTGCGGCATCATTAGTGTGTTGTTTTTGGCCAAAAAGTCGCGCACAAGCAACGATGTGTGAGCAGGTGCGTTATCGTGGTGCAAAAGCCAATTTTTGTTCTTCCACAAATCCGGGCGTTTCTGGAGGATTGCTTCGCGCAAATTGCGCATAACTTGCAGGTAATATTCCTTATTGACCGTTCTTCCCTGTGGCAAGAACTCATGATGCACCACGCCCCTGCAATCGAAGAAAACTGTCAGCAAAACTTTCACATTCGACAGAACTTGGCGCGCTTTTTTCGGTCTTTGTTCGTGCGGCAGCTTCCATTGAGATGATTGAGCTTTGGTTTCCACGTCATTACCATAAACCCACGATTCGTCACCAGTTATGACCCTCTGGAGCAAATTTGGGTCGTCGCGGACAGAGTTTAACATCTCATTAGCAATGTTCATGCAATGCTCTTTTGGTCGCAATTGAGCAATTTTGGTACGAATTTCGCGGCGACCCTTCTCATGGCCAAATCATTGATAAAAATCGAATGGCACGAGCCAATCGATATGTTTAGGTCCTCAGCAACTTCTCTAACGGTGATTCGACGATTGGCCAATACCATTTTCTCCTCTTCATTAATTTTTATACCCTTGCAGAGGGTATTATAAAATTGTCCGGATGTTTGTAACGCATAGAAGGAAGCATCTCCGACCACATAAAGTATATATATTCTTGATCAGCACGACGAGCTGAGTTGATTTAGCCCTGTCCGTCTGTCTGTCTGTCTGTCCGTCTGTCCGTCTGTTTCTATACTATCTCCTCCGTCAGTTTTAAAGCTATCCTTACCAAACTTTGCACGAAGTCTTTTGGTACAAATACGCTGCACATTTGTCGGAACCGGCCGGATCGGATGACTATAGCTGCCATAGGAACGATCGGTTGAAAAACTAGTCTTAAAGAGAAAAACTTTTTTGTTTTTAATGGAAATGCCTCCAAAGTACGTATTTCTTAGTTTACTATCCCTTCCCATGATTTCACTAAGTTTGGTCGAAATCGGATGACTATAGCATATAGCTCCCATAGGAACGATCGGTCGAAAAACTATTCTAGTGAGAAAAACTTTTTTGTTTTTAATGAAAACGTCCTTATCATTGGCTTTACACTTATTATATATACTTTTACACAGTTCTTCAAAATTTGGTCGAAATCGGATGACTATAGCATATAGCTCCCATAGGAACGATCGGTCGAAAACTAGATCGAGTGAAGAAAACTTTTTTTGTTTTTAATGAAAACGTCCTTTTTATTGGCATTCACTTATTTTATATACTTTGGACACATTTCTACAAAGTTTTATCAAAATCGGATGACTATAGCGTATAGCTGCAGTATGAATCTCTAGTGAGAAAAGCTCTTTGTTTGAAATGGGATCGACTCCAAATTTCGTAATTAACAGTGTATTATGCTTTTCCATGATTTCACCAAGTTTAATCGAAATCAGACATCTTTATAGTATAGATCACCTAGAAAAGTAATGTCCAAAAAGTAGTCTTAGCTAGAAAAGCTTTTTTGTTTTCAATGGAAGCTGCAAGGGTATACAAAACTTCGGACGAGCCGAAGTTAACTTTCCCCTATTTTTTCGTCTGTTGTTGAAGTGCTCGGGCGTCCGGCACGCTCTTCGTCGTTTACATCTTCTCGGCCTTCTGAGAACATTTTGTACCGCCGATAAACGTTGCTTCGGTCCAAGGTAGCTTCTCCGTATGCCACAGTCAACATTCGGAATGCATCCGCGCACTTAATTTCGTTTTTCACACAAAATTTGATACAGGTTCTTTGATCCATTTTTTTGAATAGGTAAAAATCGAAGACGATCCAAAACACGTGCAAGCAAAGCAGCTGTCAACAATTAAGTGAACATTCAAAATGGCCGAGCTTGTCGGCATAAGTGAGAGACATGAGTACCAACATAACGCCACAAAAAAATCGAAATTCGAATATACGTAACCCGCGAAAATTCAAAATTCGCGATACTTTTTGAACACACCTCGTATATCACATATATTATAATAACAGAAGGCCAGGTTTAATGTGTTCTTTTTGTGAATCTGTTTCAAAATATAAGTTTGAGCAATCGCAATTTTGCAAATTTGTCAAAGTATAAACTAAACCAATCAATTAAAATGCCAAAAATAAGTGATAGAAAAACACGTATGACCCAAAAATTGCTTAAAGATTTGCTATCAAATTGTTTTAAAATTAAAGAAAACAGCGTTGTCTGCCTGGTTTTGCAAAAAACGTGTGAGTACATTACCATCCATTTAAATAAAATATTTATATTCATATTAATAAAACAAAATGTATTTAAACTCTTAAAAAAGGTTGTTTGTGATCGAAAGTCACAACTAGAGCAACACGTGGCTACGGCACGACATAAACAATTGGCAGAAGGTTGGCAGATGCCAGATGAACTAGAGGACGAAGACGAAGACAATAATGAATTCAACATGGAACTATTCGAAGCTTTGATTGCAGCCAATATTCCATTTAAGACGTTAAAAAATGAAAAATTCAATGCGTTTCTTTAAAAATACACCAAGCAACAAATTCCAGTACATTAAGGAAAACCTATTTAAGTGCTACAAGACAAAAATGGATAGTATTCGGGAGTCTTTAGGTGACGATAATATATGGTTGTCGGTTGACGAGACCGCAGACAAATCGGGCGAGATTTGTGGCCAATCTAATTGTTGGAAGCTTAACGGAAAATGGACGTTCAAAATCCTTTTTAGTGTCATCTAAGGCATTGGATAAGGTCAATTATCAAGCAATAGCACGTTTTGTCAACACATCTATCATAGAATTTATTTGCAGGCAGATCAAATTTATTCTTAATTTGGCAAAATAAATACATAAAACACGCCCCCTCCCTCCGAGTTTTAAAGCTATGACCACTTGGTTTGGTGTTGCAAAAGTAGCAAGTTTCGGACTTATGATTTGCTGCGCGATGCCAAGTCAGTGGCAAGCACTGAGAGTTGCATTTTCTCGATTGCTCCAGTTTTGAAGCACACGTTGAGCTACGGTACTCGTTCCACGAACTTTTAATATAATTTCGATCGAATATACAATTAAAAGCTTCAACAAGAGCTTTATTTCGTCTTAGAAAATTTCGCGGTTTTGGGACCACCTCATACCTTTGGTACAGGGTATAAAAATAGTCACTATTGCTTAAAGCGTAGTGTCCACTTGGCGCGAAATGGCCGTGAAATGAAAAATCCCATATGAAACAACCTGCTGCGTAAATTTTCCGTGTCGCGATTCCGTAACCAGTTTCCACTCCACACGAAAAAAGACTACGTATTGCCACTACGTTCTGTTACCAATTACGTAGCGAGTTAAGTGCTGTTAACGCCTCATT